>APFE030485935.1:103355-158896 GCA_000404065.3 Pinus taeda
AGTCCACGGCCTGCGCCAACGTGGCTACTACAGGCAATTTATTAAGAAAAGAATGAAAATTTACATAAGCTTCTCTCATGCACGGTTAACCTACAAATTACCCTCCATGCGCTTTAAATAGAATTCATGGAACAATTGGGTGTCAAGCCACGGATCAAGTGTCGGTAATACCGAGGAGAGAATGAACCGTCGGATCACTACATATCGTGACCGTCGGATTGTAAGTTACAAATGTACATAGTAAAGAAACACACTTTACCTAACTCTATACTAGACCAAGTTATACTTAATTATTCCTACGTGTCAAAATATCCTAACAATGCATACTACCTTCCCAGTGTAAAAGGTGCGATGCATACTAGATGGCCCCTCTGTAGGGTGTGATGGGTGAGAATGGACAAATGGTAGAAACAGTTTGCGAGGTGGAGGATCATAGAATCTTCCAGAAGCTTCTTCTCCGACAATTGCCTCTCTGTTTTCTCCTAGTGATGAGTAAGAGATTATCAATCTCCAAGTGGAATCAAGAACTATCAGAGAGAGGACACTAATCAAAACTCCAGAAGCTGACTTACCTCCTACAATCATCTATATATGGATCCCTCATCACAGAGATCCGGAGGCTGGAATCTTGTATCTTGTAGAGAAGTGTTGTTGGTTTCTTGGTGTAACTTCATAGTGTTGGGTGATCTAAGCTTTACTTGAGGTGAAGAAGGGCTTTCTTGCTGGAGGATGATGTTGGATCAGAACAATTGGCTGTAATCCTCTTGTTATTCTTGATATTAATAAATCTATTCAAGTTTTCCTCTACATTCTTGTATATTTGATTGTATATGCATTTGTGTAGTCAATACTATCTAGTCCTGTGTTGTTTATGATTATAGATCTCTGTTCTTCGATAGTATTATGCTGCTTTGATTCCATAGGTGCTCTTTGAAGCTGGGTAGACGAAGAAGAAGCGTCAAACATCTATCATGAAGGAGAGGAACCAGGCAAGGAACCAAGCGCAAGACTAAGGTTGGTTTCCTTTGTTCCCCTCTTATCTATTTTCATAAAGGAAAGTGAAATTAGTCTTTACTTGTTTGTTTCTAAGATAGCTACCAGTCTTAGTGGGAATAGTAGCTCCGAGTGGACACTATTCCCAGTAACATTGATTAGTTTAGGATCAACATACATGCCTGAATCAAGGGGTCTACTACTTGTTTCTTGTCTCTGCTCTTGCTCTGGTAACTTTTCCTATTCGGGAACCTTCTCCACTACAAGAGTATTATCGACAGCTTACTGTTTACTTTGACTCTGTGGTTGAATTGTTGGGGTTGTAGCTAATAGATCCAAAGGTAGAGTTTGCAACCTCTAGGATCCCAACCTATTGAATTTTTCTAGTCCCTCTTCTCCATATTTGATCCTATCTAATCCTTTAACCCGATAAAATATTTCGCTGAAGCAAACAAATCATCCAAGTCATCTACTTCATGATCAAATTGTTGGGTTGTGTTATATTCTTTCCACATAGTTAACAGGGGGTTTGAGGGGTACCTGTAACCCCACTTTATGGGGTCCGGGGCAGCGCCCCAGAAAATTTTGGTTTTGGACCCTATGTTAGGTTGGGCGGACCCACCATGGTTTTGTGCACGATTTTCGCACATGTTTTTTGGACACGATGCTTTTCGGTCCATGGTATTGGATGCTTCGACATGTATAAATATGCATTGTAACATTGAAAGGAACATAATGAAAAATCAAGCTGGTAGTCTCGGTTTTGAGATCCAGTGGGAAATCTCTGTGTATATGTGTTTTATGTGTTATGCTCTCGCATTTTTATTTTTCCTGTGATTTAGAATTCGTATGCAGGTAATTTTCTGTACGGGGTTAAAACCTACATTTGGTATCAGAGTTGTTTTGGCTTCAAGGGGACGCCTTTGTTGCTGAGGGGTTTCGCTCGGGCCTGTGGTAGACCCTGTTTAATGGGAGATCTGTGAGATCGATTCTGGTGGTGAAAGAAGATGGTGAGCAGTGGAAAGATATAGATTGAGAAGTTCAATGGTCAGAGTTTTGAGTTGTGGAAACTCAAGATGGAGGATCTGTTGGTGGATAAAGATCAGTGGATCGCGGTAGATCAGGGTACTAAACCAACGTGAGTGACCGATGAAGAATGGAAGAAGTTGGATCGGAAGGCAAAGAGCACAATACGATTGTGTGTCTCAGATTCAATATTATTGAATGTATCAGGGGAAGCTACGGTGAAGGCTCTGTGGGACAAGTTAGGGACTTTGTACCAATCTAAGTCTCTGGTGAATAAACTATTCCTGCGGAAAAAGCTGTATAACCTTAGGATGAAAGATGGAGACTCGGTGACAAAGCATCTGAATGCATTTAATACTGTGGTAAGTCAGTTATCATCTGTTGATATTAAAATTTTCAGATGAAGATAAGTGCATCAGTCTGTTGTGTTCCTTACCAGATTCGTGGGATAGTCTGGTTATTGCAAGAGGTATCAATGCAACTGCTTTGCAGTTTGATGAAATAGTCTTAGCATTGCTGACGGAGGAGATGAGACGGAAAAATATGGACAACTAGAAGGGTGATGCCTTATCTGTACGAGGACGGTCCCAGAACAGAAACAAACATAAGTCATCGAGTGGGAGATCTAAATCTAGAGGGAGATCTAAATCTCCAAGAAAACCTATAAAGGTGGTGTGCTGGAAATGCAGAAAGAGAGGGAACTTCAGAAGGGATTGTAAATCTAAAGCTCCTGATAAAGGAAAGGGATCTGATGATGCTCCTTCTGCAGAGGCGAAAACCACCTCAAATGAAGGTGGGGATGTGTACTTGGCTTCTTCAAGTACACATGTAGATCATGAGGCATGGTTGATTAACTCAGGTGCATCCTTTCACTTCACTCCCCATAGAGTGGTTCTGCGAGTATGAGAAATACGATGGTGGTGATGTCTTCTTAGGAGATGATAGGAAGGCTAGAATCATTGGTCGCGGAAAAGTAAAGTTGAAGTTGCAACGTGGAAGGGTTAGAACCCTTCCAGGTGTTCTGCATATTCCTGCATTGGCCAGAAATCTGATTTCTGTAAGCAAATTGGATGATGCAGGTGTAAAGACAGTGTTCGAGAAGGATACCTACAAGATGGTTCGAGGAGCACTGGTATTGATGCGGGGAGTTCATATTGGAACTCTGTACAAGCTGCAAGGTAGCATTGTTGTTGACGGGTGCAATAGTTCTATGGTTCCTGAAAATGGAGCAGAAAATCTAGTGGTCTCTGGAGAGAAGCCATGCTGTGGCATCAAAGCTTGGACATATTGGAGAGAAGGGCCTTTGAATACTTCATGGTAAAGGTATGGTAGAAGGTATGAGTAATAGCTCTCTGGATTTTGATTTCTGTGAAAATTGTGTATATGGGAAGCAGAATCGGGTGAGTTCCCCTCTGGTGGTAAGAGGACGAAACAAATATTAGAGCTTGTGCACAGTGATGTGTTTGGACCTATGAAAGTTCCATCACTGGGTAAGTCTGTGTACTATGTATCATTTATAGATGACTCTCAAGGAATACATGGATATATTTCCTTAAGAAGAAATCTGAAGTCTTTGACAGGTTTAAAGAATTTAAGGCTCTGGTGGAAAATCAGACAGAGAAGAAGATAAAGGTGCTGAGGACAGATAATGGTGGAGAATTCTACACCAAGGAATTTGAAGAATTCTGTAAGAAGTGTGGTATAGCACGACAGAAGACTACTCCATATACACCTCAACAATGGACTCGCAGAAAGAATGAACAAGACGTTGATGGAAAGGGCAAGAAGCATTCTCAATGGTGCCAGGTTAGGACAGGAATTCTGGGTAGAGGCGGTGGATACTGCATGTTACTTTGTCAACAGGTCACCTTCATCAGCGTTGGAGGATAAGACTCCACAAGAAGTATGGACTGGTAAGAAACCCTCTCTTTCACATCTTAGGGTATTTGGATGTGATGCATATGTACATGTTCCAAAGGAGAAACGAACCAAGTTGGATAGGAAATCTGAAAAGTGCATCTTTATTGGGTATAAGGATGGTTTAAAGGGTTATAAGCTTTGGAACCCAGTCACACGGAAGGTTGTGTACAGTCGAGATGTGGTGTTCAGAGAGGTGAAAGATGTTATTAAACATGGAGTCCAACCAAAGGAACCTATGAAGATAGAGTTTGAACTAAAGGAGGAAGAATCAGACTCTGTAGCAGAGGAGGAATCAGAAGATGAAGAGCCACAAACTCCGGCTGTGAGAAGATCAACCCGAGAAAGAAGGCAACCAGAAAGGTATAGTCCATCTGCTTTCTGTTCAAACTTTGCTTTGTCTGTTACTGATGATGATCCCAGAACTGTGAAGGAAGCAGTGGATTCAGAGGATGGAAAACTCTGGAAAGAGGCCATGGTTGATGAAATGGCATCTTTGCACAAAAATGAGGCTTGGGATCTGGTGGAGTTGCTGGCTGGAAGGAAACCCATTGTCAGCAAATGGGTGTTCAAGAAGAAGACAAATGCAGAAGGGAAGGTGGAGAAATACAAAGCTCGGTTGGTAGCAAAAGGTTATTCCCAGGTCCCGGGAATTGATTTTGGTGATATTTTTTCTCCTGTTGCCAAGGTAACTTCTATTAGATTACTTTTATCTGTTGCTGCTGCTTTTAATTTTGAGGTAGAACAGATGAATGTGAAGACAGCATTTCTTCACGGGGATTTGGAAGAGGAAATCTACATGAAGCAACCTGAAGGCTTTGCGGTGAAGGGTAAGAAAGAACAAGTATGCAAGTTAAAGAAGTCTCTGTAATATGGGTTAAAACAGTCACCAAGGATGTGGTATCAGAAATTTGATACATTTATATGGGGACTTGGCTTTACCAGAAGCAAAGCAGATCATTGTGTGTATTTTAAATTAATTGGTGACCATGTTATCTATCTGGTCTTGTATGTGGATGATATGTTGTTGGTTGGAAATGACAAAGAAATTATCCAGGATTTGAAGACCCAATTGTCCTCCAAATCGACATGAAAGATCTCGGTGCTGCAAACTATATTTTGGGCATGGAAATTAAAAGAGATCGGGCAAAGAGGAAGCTCTGGTTAAACCAGAGGAAGTATGTCGAGACAATATTGCAGAGGTTTAATATGCAGGATAGTAAACCCGTGAAGGTTCCTATTCCTGTAGGTGTGAGGTTATCTGCTGAACAGTGTCCCAAGACACAAGAAGAGGAAGAGGACATGTCTTGTGTTCCATATGAAAGTGCAGTGGGTAGCTTGATGTATGCCATGGTCTGTACTAGACCAGAAATTTCACATGCAATGGGCGTATTGAGCAGGTTTATGTCAAAACCAGGGAAGGAGCACTGGACAACAGTGAAGCGGGTTTTCAGGTATTTGCGTGGCACTAGTGATTATGGTTTGTGCTACCAAGGAAGACCAGGATTGGACAGAGTTGGATATTCGTGGCTTTGTTGATGCAGACAGGGCTGGAGATCTGGATCAGAGAAGATCTACAAGTGGGTATGTGTTTAACCTATTTGGAGGTGCAGTCAGTTGGATGAGTAAGAAACAATCTGTAGTGGCACTATCAACTACAGAGGCAGAATACATGGCAGCCACTCATGCAAGCAAGGAAGCAGTTTGGTTGCCGAGATTGTGTTCAAGTATGGGGTTAGTACAGGGAGCTATAAGGATAGACTGTGACAGCCAAAGTGCAATTTTCTTGGCAAAGAACCCTGCTTATCATTCAAAGACAAACACATTGATGTTCAGTATCACTTTGTGAGGGATATGATAGAAGACAAAAAGGTGTTGTTGGTAAAGGTGGACACTTTGAAGAATACTGCAGATGCATTGACAAAATCTATTAGCTCTTAGAAGTTCTCTTGGTGTAGAGAAACAATGGGTGTTTCAAGGCTGAAAAAATGACTAAGCTCTCCTGTGGCCCCCTGTGGAAAGAAAACAACAAGTGGGAGATTGTTGGGTTGTGTTATATTCATTCCACATAGTTAACATGGGATTTGAGGGGTACCCGTAACCCCACTTTATGGGGTCCGGGGCAGCGCCCCGAAAATTTTGGTTTTGGACCCTATGTTAGGTTGGGCGGACCCACCTATGGTTTTGTGCATGATTTTCGCACATGTTTTTTGGACGCGATGGTTTTCGGTCCATGGTTTTGGATGCAATGGTTTTTAGATCCATGGTATTAGATGCTTCGGCATGTATAAATATGTATTGTAACATTGAAAGGAACATAATGAAAAATCAAGCTGGTAGTCCCGGTTTTGGGATCCAGTGGGAAATATCTGTGTATATGTGTTATGCCTCGCATTTTTATTTTTCATGTGATTTAGAATTCGTATGCTGGTAATTTTTTGTACGGGGTTAAAACCTACAGATTTGTCATGCATGACAAGAGCGGACGGCAAGAATGCAGTCCTTAAAGATAGACGGCCAAAAACAACCAGCACGAAGGATCTTCTGAGCAGCCGCATACCCGAACATATGACCACCACAAGCACCAAAGTGGCAGTCATTTAAGACTCGTTCGGCTTCCTTGAAAGTCAGACAATGGTGGAGAACGGAGTCAATGCCGATACAATACAGGGTGTCCCTGATAATGCGATAGGGTTGAGAGTGATGGCGAATACATCACCGAGCATCCTTAGATAAATCAGGACAAAAGGAGGACGTCTGAAGGTAGACAATAATATCCCCGTACCATGGATCGAGGGTGTTAATCAAGAACAGAGATTCATCTAGAATACGGTCCTTGGATCGAGACGGAGTGGTTGCAGATGGTAGGGAGCAGAGCAACTCAGCGAAAACAAGGGATTTCTTAGACTTGGCTATGGTAAACTCCAATTCAAAATCTTGAAGGAGGACAATCCACTTTGAGTATTTTTCCCCTAGTAACTAACGTGACAAGATGTACGTCATTGGGTTGCAATCAGAAATTACCGTCGTGGTGCGCAACAATATATAGTGATGGAAACGTTGGATGGCATGAACAACAGCCAAGGCCAACTTCTCAACATAGGCATATCAAGTTTCCATATCGAGTATATTACGACTGAGATAGTAGACATTGTGCTCAATACTATCATCGTCATCTTGGAGCAGAACCATGCCAATAGTGTTATCGACGGCGGCTAAATAAAGAGTATAGTCACAGTGATAATTAGGCAGATGTAACAACGGAGCAGAAACAAGGAGCGCCTTGAGTTGCTCGAATGACTCTTATGCAACGATATCCCAAAAAAAAGGGGTATCCCATATTAATAACCATGTATAGCCTTTGGCCACTTCAGCATAATTTGGAATAAAACGGCATAAAAAAATTGCTTTACCTTGCAAACTCTGCAATTGCTACAAAGAAGTAGGGGGAGAAAGATTCAAGATGGCTTCAACCTTAAGGGGATCCAAGTGGATGCCCTCTTTGGAGATGACAAACCCAAGAAGTCTGCCAGATTCAATGCAGAAGACACACTTATGCGTATTCTTGGTTCGGTCCCCAGTGGAGTCGCCAACTTGTGATGCAAGAAAGTGTTCCCTTTGCGGACAGAGGCAACCCCTCTAGTCCTAGAGTGGGTCTAGTCACAACAAAAACAAATCAACAATTGATTTCCTTATACAGTCATCATTGGAGGCCTACCTCAAACCAGTGGTTGATGAAGTTACGTTGCACTGCTCCAGCTTCCGTTTCCTTCTCCCTAACGAGCAATTAACCTGAAACAATACAAGGAAACAACAGAGCACATAACCGAGAAACAACAATGTTCTATTTACTCATAAAGTCAAGAAAATCATGAGCTATCAAGTAAATTACATACAAGACATAGGAAATCATCATTGATTGTATTAATAATGAATCAAGAGCAAAGCTTACAACCAAGTCTTGACGTCGCAAGCCTTCTCGGAGGGTCCAACCAGTATGTTTCTCCAAGCATTCACTCTTCTAGGATGGATCTCCCAACATAAAATATCTCTCTCTCACTCATAAGCTTTAATACAAAGTTAAGGGCACCCCACAACCTCTCACAAGCTATTAACAATCCCACACTTGTCACACCCACACCAGCTATCTATCAAACTCAAAAGCACTAGCAGCACTACCCAACCAAAAGATCTAGCAGATCATAGCAAAGGTGAGTGCTTTTATAGGAGAAGGAGTCTCCACGAAATGATGGAGAAAGAGCTCATCCTCAAGGAAGGTAGCACAAAGGACGGAACTACCATTCCAGAGGTGGAAGGGCGCCCAAAACTGACCCAACAACCAGGTCTAGAGACATCTAGAAGGCTAACTGTTGGAACAAATTCACCAATTTGGATCGTCGCTAGCCACAAACTAAGTCTTCGCGATGGCATCGCTAGGGGGCAATGCACACAGACCCATCGTCGCTATATATAGCTCATAACCTCGCACCAGGTCTACAAATCTGACTGTCGTGGGAAACAGATGTACACCTGTGACGGATTTGTGATGAGACCGTTCATGACATGGTATCATCATGCATATTAAGGATTTTCTCACGATGAGGCAGAAACTTAGGGAATGAGGGTCAATTTGCAGCATCAGAGAGAATTTGCTTAATCTTCTTATATCAGTGGGAAGATATTAACATGTTTATTTGACACATGACACAACAGAGGGACTGAGATGAGGATAGTGACAAATCAATGTGTAACACTAAACATGAAAAAGACTCTAAGGTTTACCTATGTCGGACTCGTTAAACCCTTATGACATTGGACTTGTCACCATGATGAGACCCGAGCTTGTCCTCCCAAGGGTTCGTTAAAATTTCACTAGGTTGGATTTGTATGAAGGACAAAATTATATTGCAAGCATATGATATCCCCTTCAAAGTTGTGTTTCAAAAATAATTGGGGTACTCGCCATCAATGGTGGGGGAAAAAATTTACTAATATTCTGTTGATTACCTATGGTAGCTTGTCGCTCTTGAACATCGACACCTTTGTTGCTTCTCGCCGGGTTTGGGACATCCTCACTTTGTCATTGGCCTTCTGGGGTTTGGGTCCTTCATTTTGCCTCCTTCCATTTGATCGCTGCTATCTCCGCATGACCTTCAATCCCTTGGTACCAAAATGCTGCCACATTCTAGAGTCGTGTCACCGATATGTTCAAGAGCTTAATCCTTCTGCAGTTGGCACCCTTACATTCTCCTCTCATTCTCTGTTTCATCCATCTACATCTTGTTCCTTATCTCATGTCGTTGATGTGGGAAACATTATAGCCCTCCTGCAATCGATTGCTTCCTGTCGACATCAACTCATTATCCAGGAAGTTGATCTAGAGACTCCTTTCGGGTACCTTGGAGCTTGCATGCCTCAATGGCAAGTTCTTCACACTCGACGAAAGACTTTCATTATTGGTCTTCGATCAGGTGATTTCCGAAGTGTTCGACTTCATCTCACTCTTCACGCTTTGTGGATTGTACTAGCAATACCTTGAGGACCATTGACATCACTAGTGGTCTCTCTCGCACTTGTTAACAGTTCACATCATTGGCCGGTAATCAAGTGATTTTCTAGTATGCTCGACTTCAACACATTTATTCGCATATTAGAAATTGTACGATAGACAGGTTGGATTCAAGACCCCTGACTGAGATTACATAAGTTTGAGTTGCGTGGATTGGTTGGTGATTGTATACATGACTCTTTGATTGGATGAATACGACCATACCTAAGTCCTTCTGGATGGTTGTGACCATACCTATATTGTCATATGGTCTTACCGACTAGGTGGCTGCGTCCATACCATAGATAAATTCTATTTGTCTTTTGGATGGCTACGCCAATACCTTGACTACATGTATTTCTTTCACTATCAGAGATATCAGTTGTACTTGCATCTACAGGTTCTCCATGATGGTTTCTGGTTCAGTTATGGTTTCTTAAAGCATTTCACCCCTCCCACTCTCTTAGCCTTCATGCTTTAGGGGGCATCTGTTACACCGTATTTTGTCACCGACCCCGCATCCCCTAATCCCGGGTAGAGTGGGTACCTGAATGGCATCTATTATGTGTCATACATCAAAATATGTGTCCACGCCTTCCTAATCATTCAAGAATATTAACAATGCTCTTTAATCCTGAAGATTGACCCTTTTTACCCATGTTTCAAGATCGTTGTAAGAAAACCTCATTCTGCCTATGACGATTTACTGGAATGAACTAGAACGTCACAACATTGTCATAAGAGTACATTTGTTCTCTGCTAAGGTCAAATTTTAGGGCTCGTCCCAAGTCATCAGTATCCTTCTTGCGACGGTAGCTTTGAATACATTGTTGCCTCGCGATGTTGTCTCTGAGTCTTAGTGTTTCACTCGCGACGACCCACATATGGCAGATTAGTTCAAACAAAATGCTTTTGGGTTGTTCTGGAACTGGTTGTTGTAGAAATTCCCACCTGTAGATCACCTGGTAATGCAATGTACTAAAGCAAAACACTAGATCTACTTCTACAAACAATTGAGCGAAAGCTTAATCGAACATGAGCAACATCAAGCATGAACAGATATAACTGAGAATGAGAAGTAATCAACCATAACACATAAGATATGTCATTGGGGAAAGAACCATCCTAAAACCCCAACTCTGTATTATCATACAAGTGGAAATCTTGTTCAAGTTACAAAAAGAATCAGCTCTCAAGCTATCCTTCTCTCTCTGTAATCAAACAATACAACTCACAGACTCAATAGACATAGAATATATCTTCCTCAAGCCCTCCAAGCCTCCTATTTCCTTGTGTAGTTTTGATTAGGGTCCAACGATATCACATGTGTGAATTGGCCTCATCACACTCATTGTAACCTCAAGTCCAATTGCGCAATCTATAAGGAATAATATTCCTTCTGCATGCAAGGAATATTCACCAAGGAATATCCTAGCAACTGATAGTACATTGCCCCTCCATCTGATCTCAAATGGGTCTCTGCTTGAACTGACATGCATGAGTTATCCATGAGTGAATACTCAGTTATCTAAATTACAGTAGTTACATGCATGCAAGCATTAACTAACTGAACTCTCATTAATTTAACAAACTGTTAAATTAATATAACTAGACTTGATCAAGTTAAACTAGGTCAACTGATTACAACTCAATATTACAACTCATCCTTATCTCTTTAACTGAAGGTTAAATTCCTCAATCAAAGGGAGAAACTGTTGCATGTGCTCACATAGACTTCAAGTTTTATTTTCCTTAACTAATTAACTCAAGATGAATTAATTAATTAATTTACAAACTGTTGTTAATATCAAATTCGAATTTTACTTCCTATTTTTAGTCTAGGCACTAACTAAAATAAGAAGGGATACCGAAATACTATTTTTAGAAAAGCTATTTTTAGAACTTTCACTTTTCACCCATTTAGCTAAGACCTCCAATGACTGAACTGCTATTTATAAACTGGCTATTTATAGTAGAGTTATTTTTAGCAATTTCTATTTTTAGCATTTCTTGTTGCACACTTTTCAACACTCCCTCTCAACAAGAAAGGGATTATCAACAACCTTGATCCTGTCTCTATGGAACTCGAACTTGCATTTTTACAATGCCTTTGTCAAAATATTTGCATCTTTCTCCTTGGTCGAAACATACTGCAACATCATGATCCTCTTGACCACACAGTATCGTAGATGATGGTAATGGATATCTATATGCTTGGACCATCATGAAACACTGGATTCTCAGAGAGTTGTATGCAACTTTGATTATCACAATATATCACTGTAGGATCCATCATCTGACCAAACAATCCCACTAGAATCTTCCACATCCAAATGGCCTTGCATGCTGCCTGACTGGCAGCCATGTATTCAGCCTCTACTAAGCTAAGTGCAATTGATCTTTGTTTCCTACTATACCAAGAAACTGCAACTGAACCAAGGTTGAATATTCTTCCAGAAGTGCTCTTCCAGTCTGATGGACTACAAGCCCAATCCGCATCCATGAAGCCTTGCAGCTTCACTCCTTCTGTTCGTTTGTACCATAATCTGTATTGTGTAGTGCCTCTGAGATATCTTAGCACATGCTTCGCTACCTTCCAAAACAGCTTGGTAGGCTGAACCATAGCTTGACTCAGTTGGTTCATGGAAAAGCATAAGTCAAGTCGAGTGTTCACTAGATACATAAGTGAACCCACCAACTGTCGATAAACAGTAGCAGTTACTACCTCACTTGAAGTAGCATCCTCCTTCCTCCAATTCCTAGCTAGAGGAGTCTGCATGGGCTTGCACTTCTCCATGTGAAAGTGCCTGAGTATATCATTGTCATACTTACCTTGAGACACAAATACTCCCCCATCTTTTCACACACTTCCATGCCTAGAAAGTAGTGCATGATGCCCATGTCCTTGATCTCGAACTCTCTTGCAAGGTCCTCCTTGCAAGACTGTATCAGCTACTCATCACCTGTCAAAATCAGATCATCGACATAAAGTACAATAATCAAGGGCTTACCATCTACCATGATGTGGTATAGGTTTGCATTTGCTTCACTCTTAGTGAAGCCCAACACGGTGAAATAGCTGTCGATCCTGGTATACCAAGCATGGGGTGCTTGCTTTAGCCCATACAGTGCTCGCTTGAGTCGGCAAATATGTGACTCGCGATCGAAGTTCTCAAATCCTTTGGGCTGTTCAATGTATACCTCTTCTTCAATCTTCCCATTAGGGAACACTGTCTTCACATCCATCTGATGGATCTTCCAACCCATCTGAGCTGATAGAACTAGCATCGATATGATAGATGAGTACCTTTCTACGAGAGAAAAGGTCTCATCGTAGTTAATACCCTCAACCTCTAAGAAACCTTGGGCAACAAACCTTCCCTTGTGTTTCTCAACACTACCATCAGCTACCTACTTGACCTTGTAAAGCCATTGGGAACTAACCACTGACTTGTCCCTAGGTCTAGGGACAACATCCCACACACTGTTCCATATGATAGAATCGTACTCTTCTACCATTGCATTAAACCAGATTGGTTGCTGCACTGCCTCCTGAAAAGAAGAAGGTTCGGTCACTACACACTCCCCAACCAGGGCCATGTAGCCATTGTATCTCTCAGGAGATCTCCTTTGTCTGCGCTGAGAGGATGGCTGCCCCACATTCTCTCTCGCATCCTGCATCAATCTGTAAGCTTCCCGCGAGCGTTTCCGCCCGTCTCTAGAAGACTCTCTAGGATTGATGGTCTCCACTACTGGATCCTTTGCATGTGGCTGATCCACATCATCAGGAGGCTCCTCCTCCTTTGGAACTAAAATTTCCTCATCGCCATGCAACTTGAGCTCCCTCTCAAGTGACACTCGCATGGCTCTCTGCTCGTCGAACTTCAGATCCCTATGCACTACGGTCCTCTGACTGGTAGGTAGAAACACACGATAGTTATGGGGTGTATCTATGTACCCCACAAGTATCCCCAACTCAGTTGTTGGGTCTAGCTTCTTTCAAGCATCTTTGGTCACATGACAGAAAAATGGTGATCCAAAGATACGGAAGTGACTCACATCAGGTCGCTTCCCTGAAAAAGCCTCCATAGGTGTTTTCATCCACAAAATATGATGAGGACTTCTATTCTAAAGGTACACTGTTGTATTGCATGCCTCATCCCACAAATGAAGTGGTAGGCTTTGGTCATGCAACATCGCTCGAGCTGCTCCCACAATAGATCTATTCTTCCTTTTGGCCACCCCATTCTGTTGTGGGTTATGAGGTGCCATCAGTTCCTGTTTAATTCCTTCTACAACACAGAAGTCTTTAAACTACTGTGAAATATACTCTCCACCATTGTCGTTACACAAGGCTTTTACTTTCTTCCCAGATTCTTTCTCTGTCAAGGCTTAAACTCAAAAAACCTCAAGAAGGTTTGATCCTTCTTTTGCATAAAGTAGATCCATCATCTAAGAGAAAAATCATCAATGAAGATAGCATAGTACCTTTGTTTAGCGGTGGAGGCTATAGAGAATGGTCCACATACATCTGAGTGAACTCGCTCCAGGATTACTCCAACTCTACTATCTCGATCCCGAAAGGAAGATTTCACATACTTACCCAGGGTGCATCCTTTGCATGTGTCTGTTTGCTCTAGTTTTCCCTTGGGTAAGCTGGTAGACATTTGCTGCATGATCTTCAAGGCCCCATGATGCAAGTGGCCCAGTCTCCTATGCCATAGCTCGGCAACATCTTGGCTTTGCACCACCTCTTCTTTGGAACTCAGTACAGCACAGTCATCTACCTCCAGCTTGTATATATTCGTTACTCGAATCCCTATTCGCTTGGTCTGTCCGGTGCCAATATGCCTCAGGAACACTTTTCCTTTACTAAAGACTACATCATAGCCTTTATCTTCTAGCATAGCAACAGACATAAGATTCTTTTTCAAACTTGGTACGTATTTAACAGCAGATAGGGTGAGAGGAGCACCATGCTCCCTCTAAAACACAATTGTACCTTCACCAGAGACACAGTACTTTCCATCATCGCACATCTCAATCCTCATCTAGAGATCCTTCTCCTCCAATGTACTAAAAATATTCTTGTCACTTGACATGTGGAAAGAAGGTCCACTGTCCAGGTACCAAACACATCCCACCATGGATGAAACCATGCATGCGATAAGCGAGAAATCCAACTCAAATTGTGAAGCTAGTGCATCACCATCAGATCCCTTTGAGGAACCCTTCTTGGATTTCTTCTGTGGACAATTCATAGCATAATGGCCCACTTCATGACAGTAAAAGAATCGCACGTTCGACTTGTCAACCTTCTTCCCACCATGAGAAGATTTGGATTGGGACGCCTTCCCTCTCCATTTCTTAGCTTTACTCCCTAAATCTAGATTTTCTTCATCATCTTGTTTTGATGAAGATCCATCCCTAGTGCTCTACCTTATCTCCTCCTACATCAGATCCGACCAAAGTCGTTCCCAATCTAGTAGTTTCTCTCTTCCATTAACCGAGTCCTGATAGCTATGCCAGCTCTTTGGAAGACCGAGGAGTGCTAGACTTACCATGTCATCATCAGCAGTCACAACCCCTACACTTGCAAGCTCATCCCTGCAGGTGGTGAGCTTATTCAGGAACGTAGAGATTGTGTCGCCCTTTTCGCACTTGATCTCACAAAGTTTTTCCTTCAGTGCCAGCTTCCTCTGATCGCTGCTATTCTGATAAATATCTTTCAATGTTTTCCACATTGAAAATGGAGTCTCCTTCCCATGGAGGCTCGAGATAATGTGATCTGGAACTCACTCCAGGAGGATTCTCCTTGCTCTAGCCACACATTTTTTCCATTCCGCAAGTTGAGTAGCATTGGTAAGCTTTTGGACTTCTTGATCAATGAAGTCCTTGAGACCGTTATCTTCCAATACTACCTCCATGTGATCCTTTCAGGCTATATAATTCGAACCGCCATCAAGGGCATATTCGAGTCTTAAACCACTAAACTCCATCGGTGAAATAGATGTGATAAGAACTCAATTCAATATTTAGAAACTGAACTTCATACTTCTCCTGCTTGTATATTGTTCTTCCTTGATCACCTTTGCTCTGATACCATGTAGAAATTCCCACCTGTAGATCACCTGGTAATGCAATGTACTAAAGAAAGACACTTGATCTACCTCTACAAACAATTGAGCAGAAGCTTAATCGAACATGAGCAACATCAAGCATGAATAGATATAATTGAGAATGAGAAGTAATCAACCATAACACAGAAGATATATCATTGGGGAAAGCACCAACCTAAAACCCCAACTCTGTATTATCATACAAGTGGAAATCTTGTTCAAGTTACAAAAAGAATCAGCTCTCAAGCTACCCTTCTCTCTCTGTAATCAAACAATACAGCGCACAGACTCAATAGACAAAGTATATATCTTCCTCAAGCCCTCCAAGCCTCCTATTTCCTTGCGTAATTTTGATTGGGGTCCAATGATATCACATGTGTGAATTGGCCTCATCACACTCACTGTAACCTCAAATCCAACTGCGCAATCCATAAGGAATAATATTCCTTCTGCATGCAAGGAATATTCACCAAGGAATATCCTAGCAACTGATAGTACATTGTCCCTCCATCTTATCTCAACTGGGTCTCTGACTGAACTGACATGCATGAGTTATCCATGAGTGAATACTCAGTTATCTGAATTACAGTAGTTACATGCATGCAAGCATTAACTAACTGAACTCTCGTTAATTTAACAAACTGTTAAATTAATCTAACTGGACTTAACTAAGTTAAACTAAGTCAACTGATTACAACTCAATATAACAACTCATCCTTATCTCTTTAACTGAAGGTTAAATTCCTCAATCAAAGGAGAAACTGTTGCATGTGCTCACATAGACTTCAAGTTTGATTTTCCTTAACTAATTAACTCAAGATGAATTAATTAATTAATTTACAAAATGTTGTTAATATCAAATTCGAATTTTACTTCCTATTTTTAGTCCAAGGACTGACTAAAATAAGAAGGGATCCCAAAATGCTATATTTAGAAAAGCTATTTTTAGCACTTTCACTTTTCACCCATTGTAGCTAAGACCTCCAATGCCTGAACTGCTATTTATAGCCCAACTATTTATAACAGTGCTATTTTCAGCAATTGTTATTTTTAGCATTTCTTGTTGCAGACTTTTCAACAATTGTTGGGTCAAGGAAGTTCGCCTTTCCTCCTTTGAGATGGTGGTTCTGCCTTTTGAGTAACCTTGCATAGAGATAATCTCCCTCTCCCTCATTTATGGAGGCTCCTCCTCTTATGAAATCATTCCCCATTGCTATGATCAACTAGTTTTTTGGTGTGAGAAAATTAGCAAGTTTTTGGTGTTGGATTGATAGATTGCAGTGTGAGTTGTTGATAGTCTAGCAATTGGTTGTGGATTGCCTTAGCCTTATACTAGTGCTTTTGGGTGAGAGAGAGCGTTATCAGCCTTTTTGGGAGATCTTTTGAGAGTGAATGCTTGTGGATACATACTGACTAGACCCTTCAAGGAAGCTTGCGACGTCAAGGCATGGTTATAAGCTTTACTTTTGCTCATATTAATACAATCAACAGTTGTTTCCTATATCTTGTGTGAAATATATTTGATAGCTTATGGTTCCTTGACTCTGTAAGTGAATAGTTCATTGTTGTGCTTTATTATGTGTTTCATCGTTTTCTTGTGTTGTTTCAGGTGAATTGCTTATCAAGGAGAAGGAAACAAAAGCTTAAGCATCATAACGAAGACTGCATTGAACACCAGCATAAGGTAGGCTCTTTCAACAATGACCATTTAAGAAATTAACTGTTGCATTTGTTTTGTTGTGACTAGACCCACTCTAGGGCTAGAGGGGTTGCCTCTGTCTGCAGAGGGAATGTTACCTACATCACACCTACCCAGCTCATAATGGTGTTTGATAATATCATGGCGGATGTGAGAAATAAATATGAACTACGACAAAGATTGAATGCACCAAATTTGGGAAGGGAGAAGGCAGCAAGGGGGCTTGGAAATGCAAGAAGGGATGCACCTAAGGAGGTAGAACAAACTTATACAAGAGAGGTAGCATTAAAGACCTGTGATTTGAAAAGACTAGATATTCTAATTAGAGAAGAATTGAAACTGGATAAGTTGGATAATTTGGACCAAAAACTGACATATCACAATTCTGTTCAATTGATTTATAGACTATGTTGAGCTTCTGCATATAAGGGGGAAACATTGAAGGCATATAGTGCACCATTAGGTATGGAAAATCCAAACTATAATAGCTGTAAGAACATGCTATATTATCTTCGTTAAGGTCTATCAAGGTCCTGCATAAACTTGTCTTTACAATGTCTGTAAATCATATACCATGTGAATTAAATGTGACAAGTTGTATGGATTCGGAGTTGAGAAAGAAAGTGTAGATTTTGAACAGATCTGTATACACAAATATATAAGGCTAAAGGTGTTTATGTTGAAAGTTGTAACCTACACTAGTTTTATCATTGTATCATCAAAGGGGAGTTACCAATGATCCTTGTGAGATTGTGAAATCCAATCATGGTTTAAAGCTTAAAAGGAAAGTCAAATATAACCGACACCAATTTGTTACTTCCTATTTATATAAATTCTATGAGCTTTTTAGTTTATAGGGTATGTATTTGTAAGGAAAGATCTTAGCCTGAATAGAAAGGATCTACCTTCAGGGAAAATTTTAAGAACCCCCCCTAAATTTATAAGTATAATAAATGGGCAAATCTCCATGGTATATAGGAAAAATGGAAGGTGATTTTATCAATAATATAACATGTATATATAATTTTTTGGCGAATCTCTCACCAGGCATGGCGAATATTTTACTCAATTATAAAATCTTGTAAGATCTTGGTATTACCATGGGTTATCATAAACCTGGAGCTTTAAAAATTACTATTAGTAATTTATAAAAATTAATAAAATAAAAAAGTTGATTTTTATTTTATTTTTTATTTTGACCAAGCTAAAATGTTTAACATACATTAAATTACAACATCCATTTTTACTCTTGATCCAACAAGTCCCGAGAGGGATCAAATATTTTTTCACTCTATGCTAGTTTGCATATCACGATATTTGATACCTCTCAGGGGTTAGTATCTCGGGGGTTAGTAGATCGAGAGTAAAGATGGATCTATGATGGTTTAATTCCCCATTTAAATAGGCTACATTCCAGGTGAATACCATGGGTCAATACCATGTGCCATTTTTATTTTTATTGATAGTAATATTAGGGTTAATAATGTTTTTTGCATGGTATTAATAACAATCTAGTCCATGGTATTTGTCCCATAGTATTTTGCCCATAGGTTTCACCTAAATATAACACATTTTTTGAGTGTTCGTAAATACAAGGTGACTTATGGAGTAAATATAAAAAAATGTTTTATTTGTTTACCATACCTCTCGCTTATTTATATTTTTATTAATTTACCATACCTCTTTACAAATATGGTATTTGGCCCATAGGATTCACTTAAATAAAACCTCTTTCTTGAGCCTTCATAAATAGAATGAGGGTTATGGACTAAATATAAAGGTTTTATTTATTTACCATACGTCTAGTTTATTTATATTTATATTTATTTACCATACCTTTTGAGTAAGTATAAAAAGTCGTTTTATTTATTTACCATACCTCCACTTTACTTATATTTTTATTTGTTTACACCCTCGCATGTATATAAGGTGACTTATGGAGTACATATAAAAAATGTTTTATTTATATACCATACTTCTCATTTAATTATATTTTTATTAATGTACCATACCTCTTTTATAAATATGGTATTTGGCCCATAGGATTCACTTAAATAAAATCTATTCTTGAAAATGGGCGAATGGAAGGTTGTAACTCCTAATTTCAAGGGCTAAATGTACCTTTTTTACCCTATCCCTTAAAATAAGGTGGGTTGTTTGAGGTGATTTGTAAAAATATACTAGATACAAAATATTCACCCACTAAAAATTTAAAACCCCTTAATTTCCCCAAAGGGCGAACATTCGCCCTTAAAATTTTCTATGTCTACCTTCTTGTATTTATGTTAGTATTTAGAGGAACTATACTTAGTAAGATTTTTATAAGATAAGTGAAAGAAGGAATTAGATGTCAAGATATATTTTATATAGTTTAGTTATAATAATTAGGATAGAATAGGACTTAGGCTTTCACTTACAATAAGAAAAAGAACTAGAACTAAACCCTTAGACTTTTAGAATTTGAAAGGGAATAACTACATAAAGAGACTACAACTAAGAACCCTTACTCTCTATAGCTCTTCCTAATAACTCATATTTTTACCAACTAGGAATAAAATGAATGCAAAGAAAAAAATGAATGCTAAGAAAAAATATTTAAGGACACTGAAATCTAGTTGTGTTGAAGAAATTGTGTTATTTCAAAGTTGTTACAAAAATAAAAAGGAATAGTTCTTCCTAATAACTCATATTTTTACCAACTAGGAATAAAATGAATGCCAAGAACAATGATTTGAGGACACTGAAAGCTAGTTGTGTTGAATAAATTGTGTTATGTCAAAGTTGTCACAAAAAGAAAAAGGAATAGCTCTTCCTGATAACTCATAGTTTTACCAACTAGGAATAAAATGAATGCCAAGGACAATGATTTGAGGACACATAAAGCTAGTTGTGTTGAAGATATTGTGTTATGTCAGAGCTGTTACAAAAAGAAAAAGGAATAGCTCTTCCTAATAACTAACAAAAATCTTCTAAGAATCAATAAAGAAGTTAAAATGCAAGAAAGGGTCAATGCCACTATAACCTCAAATCTGACCCCTATAATTCAATATTAGACTACTATAATAGGAATGCTTCAGACCTGATATTTTTCGAAATTCTGCAGTAGGTCACTGTTGAGGAGAAGTAATATTATAAGTGATTGAAAAAATACACTCCAATCATCAATAACATGAAATAGACCTTAGAAGATCCTCACACCCTAAACAAATCAATCAAATAAATCCCACAAACCTACAAGAGAAATCTAGAAAGAATTTTTATGTGTGAATCCTCACTGTTTCTTTCTAGATTTCTTGTTTCTTTCGGTGAACTTAATTATTCCAAGCCTATTGTAGTATGAAATTTTATGTGTGAAAACCCTTCCAATTATGAGTTTTAGATCCGAGATGTATTCAGATACAATATATAGATAAAACACTAATTTTTGTTGCTCATTGATTGAAAAGGCCAATGAATTATCTTGTTTTCTAATACATCTTTTTAAAATCATAATTTCGTGGTAACTCTGTAGGTTGTTGCAGCCATGCCAAGAGTTTCTATTGCAAATCATACAAGGAATAGGGGGAGGCGAGGGGCGAGGGGGGGCCAACTGCAATCCAGTTCATCATATGAGGATATGGGAGGTTATGTGAATGCTCTCAATGCACCAAGTAATGCCGTTGAAAAGGACACTAGTGTTGCAAATCTTGATATCCCACCATCAACCACAGAGTCAACTTCAATCACAGTGCAAGGTGCAAGTTCAACAAATAAAATCAATGCCATCAAAGGCTGGACAAAGCAAGACATGCTAGCTGCAATTGATGACATCGATTTTAAGGGACATTTAATATGTGCCTTTGCAAGAAAACATGGTATTGTTGCCTCTAACATACATTATTGGATAAATGGGTTGACTAATACAAAGTATAGAGGGCCTATTACAGTTATGAATGAAGAGGAGGAGGATAAGGTGGTTGAGTGGTGTAAGGAGATGGCCCAATTGGGACATGGGTTATAGTTTATACAACTTAAATCCACAGTAGCTCAAATCTGTCAGGGGAGGTCAAACCCCTTCAAAGAGGGGTTTCCTAGTAAATCATGGTGGAGTGGATTTAGAAAAAGGCATCTACACCCTGTGCTACATATAGCTGAGGGCTTTGACAGGCATAGGGCTTTAAATATACTCCCTATAATTGTTTCCAAATTCTATAACACTCTTTCTGTTGCATATGAGAAACACTCATATTCCCCTGACCATATATCGAACTGTGATGATAGGATTACAGGTAGGAAGGAATTGTGGTAAACAGGTAATTGCCAAGAGAGGGAGCAGAAATGTGCCTAAGATTTTTCCTAAGAGTAGGGAGTGGATCACTATTCTTTGTTGTGTCAATGCAATTGGTTCTTCAATCCTAGGATTTTATCTATTCAAAGGTAAAACACAACTAAAAAACTATATACAGAACTATGAACCAAGTGCATGCATGGTTTCACATCCCCATGCATGGATGACAAAGGAACTATTCCTAAATTGGCTTTTTCACTTTGTTGCATCTATACCAGGTGGTGTCTCACCTGAAAACGGACACCTATGGATTTTAGATGCCCATGGAAGCCACATGGATGTGCAAACAATTGAGGAGGCCAACGGTTTGGGCATTGACCTATTAATATTGTCGTCTCATACCACTCATTGATTGCAACCCCTTGATGTCAGTGTGCTTGGGCCTTTCAAGAACTATTTTAGGGTCGAGCGAGCTTCATGGATGGCAAAGAATCCAGGGGTGGAAGTAAAGAGATTTGAGTTAGCTGAGCTTTCAAGTAAAGCATTTAAAAGGGCTCTCACACCTTCTAATATCAAGGTTGGATTTAGGAGGACTGGTATATGGCCACTTAATGTTGATTCTCTTATGCATGATACTAGTTGTAGCCAAGCATTTTATGTGAAAGGTCAAGAAGCAGAGAAATTATAAGACCATGTTGATGGTCAAGAAGATGTTGTTGATGTTGAAGGTATAATGTTCCTTTCTGAAGGGAAATTCTATGGTAATGATGATGAACATGTGACTGATACATAGTTCAGTCATGAACCAACTATCAATATCATGGTGGTTGTCACACCCATTAAACTACCGACTAATTATTCATGTGATATTCCATATGAGGCATCTTATCAACTTAATTAAAATGCAAACTTGATTTCAAGTGATAATGCAGTAAGATTAAACAATGAGCAATTGAGCATGCTAACCCAAGTAAGCCCACCATCATGGTTGGCAGAGGCCATGATGAATATCAACACACATAATGTGTCTACCAAAAATATGGAAAGCATGGACATGCCTTCACAACCATCAGAGTTGAACACTAAATTTGTTCATTATTTTGTGGACAATGGATCAATGGAAGAGGAGCCTATTCAGCATGAAGTACCTGAAGAAGACAGCAGTGGAGGCCTATCATTTTTCCCTAAGGCTGAAAGCCAAGTGTTAGGTCCCGAGGAGCATGGGACATCAAAATAGAGAATCTTGGTGCATTCCCAAAATTACCAGTAGAGAGAGTAAAGACCTCATCAAGGCACTCAACATCATATTGTCTTCATTTGAGGAGTTGTTCACAGTTGCTCACATCTGAAGATTATATGAATTTATTGTTTGAGAATGAAATTTGGGAATCTAAAAAGGGAAATAAGGAGTTGGACAAGGAAAATAGAGTTTCAAGGACTGTAGTAGTAGAATCTCGAGCAATGGAAATGTTGGAAATATAAAAAGCAAGGGAAGATAAGGAACATCATAAACAATTCGCAAGGCAAGAGAGGGAGGGAAGAGAGGTTCAACAATTGTTGGAAAAATGAGTAGGGGTGTTATAAACATATTTGGGCACTGCAAACACAATCACATATGTCCATAAACCAAGGGCTTCTGAGTCCCTAAAAGTGTTGTTTCATGCCCTAAAGGAACAAGGTCAGCTGATTACATCATCTCCCAGAAGTTCTCCACAACAAACTGCTCAGAACTGGTCAAAACTGGACCATACAGACTGCTTAGTGCAGAGGGTGCGATGCATCTCACCTACTCAGTGTAAAAAGTGTGATGCATACTAGAAAGCCCTTCTGTAGGGTGCAATGGGTGAGAGTAGACAAATGGCAGAGACAGTTTGCAAGGTGGATGATCATGGAATCTTCCAGAAACTTCTCTTGTGACACTTGCCTCTCTGAATTCACTCAGGGATGAGTAAGAGATCATCAATCTCCAAGTGGAATCAAGAACTATCAGAGAGAGGACACTAATCAAAATCCCAGAAGCTTACTCACCCTCTTACAATCATCTATATATGGATCCCTCATCTCAGAGATCCGGAGGCTGGAATCGTGTATCTTGTAAGGAAGTGTTGTTGGTTTCCTACTGGAAGATCATATTGTTGGGTGGTCTAAGCTTTTCATGAGGCGAAGAAGGGCTTTCATGCTGGGAGGATGACGTTGGGTCAGATCAATGGGTTGTAATCCTCTCTTCTAATTTCCATATCAATAAAGCTATTCAAGTTTTCCTCCACATTCCTGTATGTTTGATGATATATGCATTTGTGTGGTCAATATATATTTGGTCCTATATTTTTTATGATTGTACATCTCTGCACTTTGAAGGTATTATGTTGCTTTGACTTTACAGGTACTCTTTGAAGCGGAGTGGTCAAGGAAGGAGAGGCAAAGACCTGTCAGAGAGGAGGAGGGACAAGTAGAGAACCAAGCGAAAGATTGAGGTTGGTATTCTTTGCTCCTCTCCTATCTACTTCTCGTAAAGGAAAATGAAAGTAACTTTAATCTGTTTGTTTCTAGATAGCTACCCGTCTTAGTGGGACTAGCAACTTTGCATAGACACTAGATTCCCCAATAACAAAATGGAGACTCCACTGGGGATCGAATAGTTTGTTTGCTTGTCTATATTTATTTTCTTTATAAACTCACAGACGGAGCCTGAAGTCAAGCCAGCTAGCCTTCGAACTGCATTTTCTATGCAAGTACAAAGTAGATCAATGCTGCTTCAGTCTATCTCTGGGTTTTGTTTATAAACTGAACAATTGATTTGCAAACATCCTAATTGCCCTAGTGGTGGCTCAAGTAGCCTCACTAGATCAGCCCCTATGATTTACATTTACTGACTATCATTTGGTCGGCCTAAATCCCTGAACTAAGTTGCAAACTGTGACCCAGAACCAAGTTGAAGTCTCGTCCCTGGACCATCACACCTTCTCCTCTTGAGAATCTGGATGCATCGCACCTCCCGTGTGCAGTAGGTGAGAAGCATCGCACTTTCCCTGTGTTACAGGTGCGATGATCAGATAAGACCTCTTCTGCTTCCATATTTTGGTTTTCTTTTTCACTATCCTCAGCTTTATTCAGGATTTTTGTTGTCTATGATCAGTATACCTCTATGGAAACTCCCTTCCTTTGCATGATTCAGCCTCCATAGTACAAGGAACTGTAAATGTTTTTATGTATTGTTCGCCATTTACGGTTCTCCTTTACAAAGAAGTAGCGTAATCAAGTTGTCGTCTTTTGATTTGAAAGTGTCGCAAGTGTTGTTTTCAATCAAAGAAAAGAATCATATTGTTCTTGATGGTCAATTACACTGTTGCTCTTGTATTTGATTTGAATTAGTAGTTTTTCAAGTGTCAAAAGCAATTTTCAATTCGAAATCGCAAAGTGTCGACATTATCTTCCTTTCGTTTTTTGAAAAGGAAATCATTAGTATTGTCGCCTGAAACGATTCAAATTTGTACTTAGCATTCTTTTTTTCATTCACACATTAAGAAAGCGAAAACAAATACATGCACGTGCATTTGCATTTAGACTGCTTATTGATTTTGATTTAGGACAGTGCATCTAGTGTGTGCTCTATGCTCTTTGTTGAAGGAATTCCACTTCTCTTTCCTTAGTAGCTAGGATTTTCATTGCAAAAACAAGATTAAACGATTGTTTATCATCTTAGATTGCATTTTAGGAATTGTATATCTACATCACGCGGTGAACCTGAAAGGCAAACTTCTTAAAAAAGATCAACTGTAAAATAAATTCAATGAACATAAAAACACTTTGGAACCTAACGCACAACATTTAGAAGTCTAGGCTAGAGATGTATTCCGGCGTTGTAAAGCCTGGTAACTATCACTTTCATCATAGGGTGGGTGATTCCTCCTCTTTGAGATGACAAGTAGTACGGACTTGTACTCCCACGTACCGTCAAGTATATATTGGGAGACCACAATAGGTTATATCCTTTATCCTTAGGAAGTTGTGTCTGTCGCCCTATCGATCGCAATGCACTGAACACAGCATTCAGGAAGATTGACTACCGTACTGTAAAAAGTATTTTGCAGTTTTGCAATTGGTTTGGTAATCCCTTTGTCTAGATTGCTAGAGTAGTCTCTTTCGTTCCTTTTTAGACTCCTTAAAGGAAAAGGTCCATCTGAGCACTTTTCACTTTAGGCTCATTGAAAATCGAAGGCGACTAGAGTCATCTCTTGCTTTTTCTCGACTCTTAAAAATTGAAAAAGTGAGTTGTGTCAAAGTGTCTAAAATTTATTTTAATCGGAATAACGTCACTGTTCCCTCGTTGGTCTTAGGTTGAGAAAAATGGAGTCCATCAACCAAGGATTTCCCCTTGGGGGAAATCCTAGTCCTTTCTCCTCTTGGGGAGATGTTGGTGCACCTCATATGGCCACATTGTCCCTCCTAAGACTAACAATCGGCTTGCCCATATGGCTCTTCTTGACCTCTATCATTCAAACCGTTGCGATTCCTAAGCAATCAAGTCAACAACTAGATGATACTAGAGTTACCCCCCAACCTTATGCTTCGCTTGTTTCTCCCTCCCCTCCTTCCTCTTCGCTTGGTAAAGCTGATGAAGCTAAAGACCAAGTAACTGAGAAGAAGAAGGAAGGGAAGAAGAAAGAGAAGAAGAAGAAGGAGCCAAAGGAGAAAAGGGGCAACCGTGCATTGTCTGGCGAAAATCCACACACTGCACCATCCAAACCTAAGTCTCCATGTGTCATTTGCAAAGGAGACCACTATCATTGAGATTTTCCTTGCATCCCTCGGATCTTAAGGGACTGGTCTCCTCGTTTGCACAATCTGGTGTCGTCAACCACTGACGATCATGTTGAGAGTACATCGTCAACTAGCGAAAACGAAGTCTTTGGATAGAGAGGAAGATGTAAATTTCCTTGCAAACTATGTGAAGGCAATCATGCCATCCACCGTTGTCCCTTCCTGGACAAAGCTAAAAGAGTCTTGGATAACCATCCTACTTCACCGCTACGGCTTCCTCCTGGGTACAAGAAACTCTTGCCGAGTCCATCGCTAGTTGAAAATCCAACTGACACAACTTTGTGGTCGGTCGAAGCACCTATCATTGAAGATAAACCATCTGAATTCATACCAGATGAAAGTCAAAAGGTTGAGGCGGCAGTCAAACCGATCCTGTCTTCAGAAGGTCCATCTTTGGATGATAGGGTCATCGAAGAGAATGAGAACGACACCGTTCAAATTATTTTCGTAAACACAGACTCCGATGAACATGGGGGAAACCTACCCATTCCTTTACTGTATGAAGGAATTTTGTCGGGGTCATATCCGGCCGTTTATTCGGTCCCACCTCCAAGCAACCTAGTCATTTCCTTCAATTGGAATCTACTAGGAAAACCCCGTTTACTGTCTAATGTACCATTCTGAATCATTGTACAAGCTTACAGAATGGTCATGGTCGGTACTATCATAGATGAAGGGGCTTCTGTGAGTATCCTTTCCTCAACTGCTTGGAAAACACTTGGTTCACCGACGCTTATGCCTGAGATGCAAAATCTAACAGGCTTCGATAAAGGAACCAGTTGACAGTTAGGGATCCTTCCGAGTTTGCCTATAACTTTGAGAGGGAAAACCATGTATCTGAATGTATTGGTAGTCGAATGACCTTTAGATTATAATCTGCTCCTTGGGCGTGACTATATTTATAACATGGGAGCCATTGTCTCCTCACTCTTTCGAGTAATGTGTTTTCCGCATGAAGGCCGAGTGGTCCAGCTCATAGACCAGCTTTCATTCCCTGGCTCACACATAGCTAATAGTCAAGTACCATCCCTAACTGGTCTTTTCATGCAAGGAATGTCTCATCAATCTCCAGTCTGTCCGCCTGAATAACGCAAGTAATTCGGTGGGCATGACTGAAACTCAGGGGGCATGCACCCTGGTCTGCTTCAGCAGGAAAACTTCAGGTATAGGGTAGGTTTCCACGTAGGAATACAACTAGTCTGATGCGCCCATCCGTTTAGGAAAATGGGGTTGGACTGGAATAAGATACCTCCGTTAGAAGGTAGGCTTTTCTCGATAGAACAAATGTTTTGTCTGCAAATTGAAGGGTAACCTAGAAACTCTACTTCGTTATACCTGGGGGCATGCAAACCTTTTTGCGTGCAAGTGAAAAGAGGCTAGCGTAACGCTAAATCTATAGTTCTGCTAACTTCAACTCCTTAAGTTAGGTGAGTGGTCAAATCAACCATTCGCCTTCGCAGGGGCCAAATGGCACCGGCAAAGTAAAGGAAAAATTTTCCTACCTAACCTTAGTAGTTAACTAACCCCTAGGACAGTAGTTGGTCGTTCCTAGCTTGCATGCGAAATGGAGCAGAGAAAAGTTTCGAATGGTGCAAGCTCCTTAAAAATTGAACCTATCGGTGAGACATCCTTATTATACGACTGGCACGAGCAGTTATTATGCAAAGTTCAAGCTCGTTAAAAATTAAACCTAAGCAGTGAACAAATGTTCCCCTAGAGTTTAAGCTCATTAAAAAATGAACCAACCTTTGGTAAATAACCATTGTGGTCAGCCTTTTGAGCCCTTGTCATGTTCTTACCATCACCTCCACTCTGTTTGCCCAATCATATGCCTCCGCTTGATTGTTTACCCTTTCGAGGAAAAACTACGAAGAGTGATTCTGTTAGACATCTTGTGACACTGTCGTGATTGGAAAATTCCAAACCTTACATGGAATCAACAGCTACCCGAAAATATCACTCGTTCCTCAAAAACGAGTCTCCTTTAAGCTCTTTTCACTTGACTCGTAAAATATGAAAAGATTGTCGAGCAGTTGGCCTCTCCAGCTCGTTAAAGCTACCGGGAGTGTTATCCCTCCTCTAGATTTTAATCTTTTTGGACCTGAGGGATTATTACACAAAAAGATCGAGCACTTCTCTTGTTCGGCTCGTTAAAACTATCGAAAATTCATCCCTTTCGTATTATTTTATACTTTTTCGGACTTAAGGGATTATATGACGAAAAAGGATTACTAGAGTTTCCTTTCTGTCCCTTTTCAGACTCTCTAAAATTGAAAAAGGACCGAGTTGTTAAACTGGTTAAAACCAATAGCGACCAACTTGTCCATAGAGACAAGAACGAGTTTCACTGTCGCTAGGCTCGTTAAAACATAGCGACGGGTTTGCCCAAAGGGAAAATTATAGAACAAGCATATGTTATCCTCCTCAAGCTTGACAAAAATAAACAGGTATTGGTCAGCAATGACTGGGGAAAATTGGGAAGAAATCTTGAAGAAACTTTATTGGTAGCGAGTCGCTCTTGAACATGACACTTTCACTCCATCGCCATGATTGAGTCGGGTTGGGTTATTCCATTCACCGATCATATTACCATTGGTCCACCGTACCATCCATATTTGGGGTTAATGCTACCAATCCATTTCAGTGTCACCGATATGTTCAAGAGAAGTCGATCAGAGAATTCACCAACCCAGCTTGTGTCTCACTCGCTGCAATACCTTCACGCTTCATTCTTTCATGACCACCACCCTGAACCCTATATCATCAGATCGTTTTCACCTCCATAAAATAATTTGCTCCGTTCCATGTTGTAGATGTGGGATTCATTAAAGCCCTCCTATGACGGGTCACTTCTTGTCGACGACAGCTCATTATCCAAGAAGTCGACCCAAGAATAACCCTTTCAGTACTTTGAAGCTTGCATGCCTCAATGGCAAGTTTCTCACTTCCAGCGACAGGTTTACATCAATGGCCTTCGACCGAAAGATTTTGCGTGGTGTTCGACGCCAAGTCCCTTTTTCGCACCATTCGAATTGTACTGTAGTACCTTGAGGGTCATCATCATTATCGGTGATTCCTCTCGTGCCTGTTAACAGCTTACATCATTGGTTGGTAATCAGGCGATGTCTTTCCATGTTCGACTCCAAAACATTTTTCACATGGATCGACTTGTACTTCGGGCGAAGATTGGACGAGTTTGAAGACCCAGAATCTAGTTTCATCCATCTGGGTTGCGATATAAAGAAAATAAAGACATCAAATGTACATCATTGCTGCACAGATGATCATTCGAATCAAAGGATGATGGCTCTACCAGAACCATAATTCTGCCACATAGACAGTTGTCTGTCCTATGTACATGAAAATGAATTTATAAAGCTGAGCATGGAAATGCCCGCCTTGGCTAGATCATGAGAATGTTATGAAGATAATGTATTGTATTTTATCTTATTACAGGTTTCCTTCTAATTCGAAAGAACCTCAGATCCTCATGATAGAGAATTTCACCCGACATCAAAAGATTTTCAACCTCACGCTTTAGGGGGCAACTGTTATAGACATATTTAGGCACTGCAACCCCAATCACATATGTCCATAAACCAAGGGCTTCTGAGTCCCTAGAAGTGTTTTTTTATGCCCTAAATGAACAAGGTCAGCTGATTGCATCATCTCCCAGAAGTTCTCCACATAAAACTGCTCAGAACTGGTCAAAACTAGACCATACAAACTGCTCAGTTCAGAGTGTGTGATGCATCTCACCTACTAAGTGTAAAAAGTGTGATGCATACTGGAAATCCCTTATGTAGGGTGTGATGGGCGAGATTAAACAAATGGCAGAGACAGTTTGCAAGGTGGATGATCATGGAATCTTCCAAAATCTTCTCCTGTGACACTTTCCTCTCTGAATTCGCCCAGGGATGAGTAAGAGATCATCAATCTCCAAGTGGAATCAAGAACTATCAGAGAGATGACACTAATCAAAATCCCAGAAGCTGACTCACCCTCTTACAATCATCTATATATGGATCCCTCATCTCAGAGATCCGGAGGTTAGAATCTTGTATCTTATAAGGAAGTGTTGTCGGTTTCCTGGTGGAAGATCATAGTGTTGGGTGGTCTAAGCTTTTCATGAGGTGAAGAAGGGCTTTCATGCTGAGAGGATGACGTTGGGTCAGATCAATGGGTTGTAATCCTCTCTTCTAATTTCTATATCAATAAAGCTATTCAAGTTTTCCTCCACATTCTTGTATGTTTGATGATATATGCATTTGTGTGGTCAATATATATCTGGTCCTATATTGTTTATGATTGTACATCTTTGCACTTTGAAGGCATTATGTTGCTTTGACTTTACAGGTACTCTTTGAAGCGAAGTGGTCAAGGAAGGAGTGGCAAAGACCTGTCAGAGAGGAGGAGGGAAAAGTAGAGAACCAAGCGAAAGATCGAGGTTGGTATTCTTTGCTCCTCTCCTATCTACTTCTCGTAAAGGAAAACGAAAGTAACTTTAATCTGTTTGTTTCTAAGATATCTACTCATCTTAGTGGGACTAGCAGCTCTACATAGACACTAGATTTCCCGATAACAAGGGGTGACAAGCAAGGAAGATTATGCTCCAAACCAATTTGAGGAATATAGGATGTTTTCCAACACGTTGGAACACATTACAGAGCACTCGCCATCATACCAAGACCTGATTAACATCCAAGTCCCCCGCTATCAGACAGGGGTTATGCACACCTCTTATACCCCTACCAGTGCAGGTTTAAATCCTAACTGTGTTTATATGACACCTGCACTCAATGCTGGGGTTAGCAACACAAGTGGACACTTGGGCTACTCAATCCCTCCATGGCCACAAGGAGGAAATTAGAGTCAATCATATGGCAACATTCAGGCACATCCTAATCAACCAATATTGGGTAGTTCATCATACTTGGGTTAGGCAGACAACTCAACAATTTTGGGCAATGCGGGAAATGGAGGCCATCAAACATAGGGGTGGCATGACATAATTTTTGTAATCACATCACAATGTAAATTTTGTAAGGATGAAATATGTTAATTGGTTTAATAGTAGAAGCTACACTTCTACATAGTTAAGGATTATCTAGTTCATCAAATTAAGGAATGCAAATGATAAAAAATATCATTCTCTTCTACAAAGTTACATCAAATTTTACTTGATTTGATAATGTTTGTTAATGGTCATTGTGATGATCAAGGAATAATGGTAGATGAATAAAATTCAAGAATTTGAACTTTGTTGTGATAATATTATCTGTAGATAATTGAACTTTGTTTGGATAATTTGATCAAAGTTAGATAAACTGAATTCAAGATTCTAAACTCTGTTGAATTTGAATTTGAATTCTAATATGAAAAATATTTTTATTTCCATGTTAGGTTTTTATGTTTTTTTCAATCATCAAAATCTATTCTTTTATTTATAGAAAATCACTAACCCTAAAGCAATTAATCTAAAGTAATGAATCACTAACAAACAAACAAGTTAACAGCCCATTAACAATTTAAATGTATGGGATTGAGAGATCGGAAATTCCATAGTCTACATTTTTATGTTTGTGTTTCGAGTCTAGAACAAGACTCATCTTCGAGATTGAATCTACAAAGAAGAGAAAAAATGGAAGCTATAAATATGAGATGCAACGCTGCCAGGATCGGAGAAGTTGACCAGCTCATTGTAAAGGAATCATTTTTTATTTAATTTTAATTTTAATTTTAATTTTTTATAATAAATCTTCTTTGACTTTTTAGATTAGAATAGAAGTATATGATTTATTTTTACAATAATTAATAAATTTAATTTAATTTATTTTAAATCTTTTTTGATTTCAATTTTAGAACAGAAGAGTAGGATTAATTTTTCACTTTATTAATTATTTAATTTATGATAAGATTTAATAAACTTATGTTTAAAATTATTGTTAATATATTTTAATATAAATCTTATTAATGCCTAATATTGATTAAAAGATCATGTTATTAATAGATATAAGTAATATTAATTATGAATATGATTTTAGTAATTATTATTATTATTACTAGGGTTAGAGAGGGGTAACAAAGGTTTAAAGCCAAAGAAGGGAGGGACAAATGAATGGAATCACACAAAAGGGTGAATAAGGGGAAAGGTTAATAAAATTCACTAGGGTGAAGCATGAGAGGGTGATAGGGAAATTTGAGAAGATAAGGGAAAAGGTGATAAAACATCCATTGGAGAGATTGGGAGGAGGGGAAGGGGGAGGAGATGAAGGACCGAAAAAGAGTGGTAATGATGATAAGAAAGGGGAAAACATCTTTATTCCTTGGTATCACGAGGGGAGAAGGGAAATCCAAATTTTGCTAACTTCTAAGCCTCCATCTCTATTTAGGTTGTGAGGGTTCTTTATGATTTCAAGTGCCTCCCACACTTTACGTTTAAAATGATGTTTTTCATTGGCAATGACCTTAGTGTCGTCAAGGCAGATATGGTGGATGGTCTTGCCTGCATGTTCTGCTAAAGTTGAAGATAGATTTCTTTCATTTCGGATATTTGCACCATGCTCTTTAAGCCTGATCTTGAAAGACCTACATGTTTCCCCAATATATTATTCTCCACAAGAACAATTGATAATATAAACACCTTTTTTATGGAGGTGATCTAGATTATCCTTGACTAAATTCATCCTTTGTTTAATAGTCATCATGGGCTTGAATGAAGTTATGATATCTTTCTTCATGAGAACTTTGGCCAACTTATTAATGAATCCACGTATATATGGAAGGTATGCATTAGCAGTTAGGGGATTTTTATATTTACCCTTTCTGCTTTCGGATCTCACTTTCTAGATGGCTTTGGTGATGTCTTTATTATTATATCCTAAGCTTGTAAATACTTTTCTTAAGTATGCAATCTCCTCTTCAGTGTGAATCTTATCTAATATTCTACAAGATCTAGTAAAAAGGTTTTGAAGAACACACATATTTTGAGTCAAGTGGTGATGTGAATCTGCATGAAGGTAATTATTAGCATGTGAGTTCTTTATGAACACAGTATGCTCCAGAGATCCATCGTTGTTTCTTATGAGGAGGATATCAAGGAATGGGATGCAATTATTCTCTTCGACCTCCATTGTAAACTTGATACCATCGGATATGCTATTGAGATGGTTCAAGAATTTATTAAGTTCATCATCCCCATGAGGCCAATTGACATTGGTGCCATCCACGAACCTGATCCAAAACTTAGGTTTTAATGGAGATTTCAAGAGATTTCTTTTCAAAATTTTCCATGAAGATATTGGCTACTATAGGTGATAAAGGTGATCCCATATAAAGTCTCAATGTTCACTCAAATATTTCACCTTGGAAGGTGAAGAAAGTAGAATGGAGACATATTTCAGCTATTTTTTCAGTTTGGGGGTCTTCCACTTCTTTTAACACTTAGACTGCTTCATCTAAAGGAATCTTAGTGAAGAGCTGGACAACATCAAAACTAACATTTTTTTCACCCGGATCCAACTTAGCTTGTTTAGTGAATTCAACACACTGGTTGGAGTCTTTAATGAAAGAGATGGTTTTACCAACAAGAGGGGCTAGGGTGCTAGCGACATTCTTTTCTAATTTGTATGTGGGTTCTCCGATAGTATTGACGATAGATCTGAGGGGGACATCAACTTTATGAATTGTTGGGGCCCCGTAAATTCGAGGAGTAATTTCACTGTCGGGTGAAAGGCGATTTTTTCAGTTTATCATCTAAATTAGTCTCTTTAATGGCTTTTTTTATGAGTCTTGCAATTTTAGAGATAGGGTTTTTTATAGTTTCTTGTAGTTTCCATTGTTATAAAGGTGGTCTTCCATTTTGTTTATGTATTATTCTTGATTGATCACCACTGTGATGCCCTTTTTGTCGACTTTTAGAATGACAATGTCATTATTATTTCTAAGGTTTTTTAGGGCTTTAAGTTGCTCTTGGTTTAAATTGCTTTTAGGAGGTCTAGCTTTTCTTAGGATGATGGTGCATTCTTGCCTGACAAGCTCCTTATCCTCATCGTTAAGAGTTTGATTCCATCTTCAAGACTGCAAATGATTTCTTCGTTTGGGATCCATTTGGAGACTAAGGAAAAATTGAGTCATTTGTCAAGGACCTCAGCTTCTTCCTTCTTTAATTCATAAGAGGAAATAATTAATACTTTTTTATTGTTAATACAATTATTATATGATTTATTTTCTATTTTATTATCTAATTTATTTGTTTTATTGTCTAACTTATTCTTTGATTTATCACATAGGTTATTAGTTATATTATCTAATTTATTTGTATTGCTATCTAATTTATCATTTAATTCATTAGATCCATTGTCTATTATATTATTTGTTTTAATAATCTTATTAGAATGTAGTACCTTTTTACCTCCTTTATGGATATTGTTGGATGCCTCCTTCAAATTATCAGCTTTAGCACCGTGCAATTGCTCCAATCATGTGGTCTATTGTTTTTGCATTTTCCTATTCAACCATGCTTTCGTAGGCTTATCCCCAGGCTTCTCTTTGCATGATGGCTTCATGTCGTACCCTCTTGTGCTGCCTGAGAGTTGATTCATAGCTGAATCGCAACTTTCGACTGTATTGTCCTTAGGTTCATGCCAATTATTAGTGTGTCATGTCCCAAGATTATTTTTTATTACATGTCTGTGCCTGCTACTTTCTCTTGTTGCATTCTCTGAATTACGCCATTTCTCTACCTACGTTTCTATCTTCTCAATTTTTCTATTCTATCTCAAATGAGTCACATGCCCTTCCATGCTAGATTTGAGCATTGTTGAAGTATCAATGACTGTCCACGGGTCTTTACAGATGGTTGCTGCCAGTTTTAAATGACTTTCAAAAGCTAATGAAGATAAACGAGCCAAAGAAAATATGATTATGCATATTTCAAGGCAGATTAGAGACTTGATGAGTCGGTCGAAATCTTTGTGATTGTGTTGGTTATGCAACATGTGCCTAATGCAGGAAAAGAATGGAGTCATATTGGAATCATGACATCGCTTAAGGAAGGATAAATTGGATTCTCTTCTTTGTATGTTGACCCTCATTTTTTCGAGATCACGGACCTCTTTCCACCTTTCCCCTCCATACAGGGTAACAATAATAGTTTGGAGATTTCTAGGGTGCAATTTTTGGGATTGAGAGATTGAAAATTCCACAATCTGCATTTTTATGTCTATGTTTAGAATAGAAAGGTAGGATTAATTTTTCACTTTATTAATTATTTTAATTTATGATAAGATTTAATAAACTTATGTTTAAAATTATTGTTAATATATTTTAATATAAATCTTATTAATACCTAATATTGATTAAAAGATCATGTTATTAATAGATATAAGTAATATTAATTATGAATATGATTTTAAAAATTATTATTATTATTACTAAGGTTAGAGAGGGGTAACAAAGGGTTAAATCCAAAGAATAGAGGGGAAAACGAATGGAATCATGACAAAAGGGTGAATAAGCGGAAAGGTTAATAAAATTCACTAGGGTGAAACATGAGAGGGTGATAGGGAAATTTGAGAAGATAAGGGAAAAGGTGATAAAACATCCATGCAAAAGATTGGGAGGAGGGGCAGGGGGAGGAGATGAGGGACCAATAAAGAATGGTAAGGATGATAAGAAAGGGAAAAAAATATTTATTCCTTGGTATAGTGGGGGAGAAGGAAAATCCAATTTCTACTAACTTCTAAGCCTCCATCCCTATTGAGGTTGTGAGGGTGCTTGATGATTTCAAGGGCCTCTTGCACTTTATGTTTAAAATGATGCTTTTCATTGGTAATGACCTTAGTGTCTTCAAGGCAGATATGGTGGTTGGTCTTGCTCGCATGTTCTGCTAAAGTTGAAGATCGAGTTCTTTCATTTTGGATATCTACATCATGCTCTTTAAGCCTAATCTTGAAAGACCTACCTTTTTCCCCAATACAGTATTCTCCACAAGAATAATTGATCATTTAAATGTATTATATTGTTGACTACTGCTAACAACATTAGGGGAGGGACACCATTAGGCGAACAAGTCCATGTAAACTAGGTCTAATGCCACTTAAACCAGGTAAGGTTTCATACGACACCTGTCCTCCAGTCACTGGCACATGTCCTCCATGTTTGGTGATTAGTTCAACCAATTTAGGACAAGTTAAGTCCCCTCATCATTGCATTGAACGACCATTGTTTTTTCGGTTGCCTTATTCTGCTCGGGCCTGTTATTTGCTCGTTTCTGGTCCCAGGTACACAGTTCCATACAACGACATACAATCCCTAAAGCTAATTCAGAATATGGTGGAATTCCTTATGACAAACTATATTCCTAACAGAATGTGCATATTTTTGCCATCTTTAAGTTTGGGATTTCTCCTTATCATGTTTTGTTTGAAAAAAATTCAACCCTGTGTGCCTCAAAATTAAAGTTAATAGTATTATGAAATAAAATCTTCTTTATGGGCATTACAAGTATAAAAATGTCATGAATCAGTAGATACGTTCATACTAGATTTGCTAGCAGAGGAAATTGTTAACCCTGTTAGGTATGAGTGCAAAACAAGATCAAATTTTTTCAATGCAAATTTTATCCTGCTAATAATATTCTACTAACTTCTATACATTATACTAATTTCTAACTGCTAACAATTTATACTGCTAACAACATTATATTGAATCACAGAGTTCCATACAATAACATACAATTTCTAACAACATTATACCGAATCACACAGTTCCATACAAAAACATACAGTCCCTAAAGCTAATTCAAAATATGGTGGAATTCTTTATGACAAAGTATATTCCTGACATAATTCGCGTATTTTTGCCAGCTTTAAGTTTGGGATTTCTTATTATCATGTTTTGTTTGAAGAAATTTCATCCCTTCATGCTCAGAATTAATGGGCATTACAAGTATAATAGGCATTATAAACTGAATTCAATAATCATGAATCAGCAGACAATTTCTTCAAACCAACGACATTTTCTTCAACGTAACCACATGACATCAATGGAATAGGCCTAGGTGTTTCACCAGTCATTTCCAAAAAGGGCTTTAATCAAACCCTTGAGACCTACAGGGAACATTTAGATATTTACCACTACCTTCAAACCCCCTTGTGCTCGGAAAATAAATAAAACTTATAGCTAGTAAAAAATATGGAGGGCTTTAGCCACTCCATGAGACAAATTCCGCAGCTTGGCCTATTAGCTGACAATGCTTCTAGCATTTGCTAGAGGGAAGATATCACTAGCTTTGACACCACATGAGGGATAAATTCAGAAAAAATAAAAATAAAAATAAAAATAAAAATAAATAATAAAATAAAAAAAATAAAATAAAATAAAATAAAATAAAATAAAATAAAATAAAAAATAAAAATAAAAAATAAAATAAAAAAATAAAATAAAATAAAATAAATAAAAAAAAAAATAAAAATAATAATAATAATAATATAATAATATAATAAATAAAATAATAAAATAATAAATAAAAATAAATAAATAAAATAAAAATAAATAAATAAAATAAAAATAAAATAAAAATAAATTAAATAAATAATAAATAATAATAAATAAATTAATAAATTAAATAAAATAAAAAATAAATAAAATAAAATAAAAATAAAAATAAAATAAAAATAAAAATAAATAAAATAAATAAATAAAACACTTTAGAGTTGTTAAACTCACAAATAATTCACAATGGCACATAGTAATGCACACAATAACATATAATAGAGGCGAGGCTCTCCAACATGAATTCCTCCTGCTTGAATTGCTAAGAATACAAAATTACATAGATCAAAAGACTCATAGAAAATCATAAAACAAATCATGGAGAATCATCTAGAAAGTAGTACATAATTTATAGAGACATATTTATAACACTAACATTATTTCTAAATTTAAACTCAATTAGAAAGTACTATAACCAGAAGTAATTAACACACTGGCGATAAAAACTTTGAATCAACAGACAATTTCTTCAAACCAATGATAGTTTCTTTAACATAAAGACATGACATCAATGAAATAGGCCTAGGTGTTTCACAAGTCATTTCCAAATAGAAAATGTTTCTAGTTGTTGAATGCTTGAAAAATGCAGAGGACAAAGATGAATCCAGTGTTCTAAATAGAGAGGAAATAGTGAACGAGCTAGGATATGTATAATTACCTAGGGAATTTAATGTGGTGAAAACCTCAAATGCTCGGACCAATTCAAATACATCTCAGAACGGAATGCAAACAAATTATTGATCGATTAGAGTTGAATGAAATAATATGATAAATTAGTTGATGGCATCTCTAATTGTGAGACGATTTCTACAACTCCATCCCAAGCAAATGATTCAGGTACCTCTGCTTTCAAAATTTCTACTACATCTAGTTCAAGAAATCAAGGGTAAGACAGAGCAATGGCTTCAAATTTAAGGAACATGACAGAGTCTTCGTGCTTCAAACTAGGACAAAAAACACACGATAGAGCCAAATGGCATGAACAAATTCTCATTCCAACATATAGAGCCATACGGAAAAACAAAATAGCATGAAAAAATTGTCAAGCCACACAGTAGTGAATTCTTCTGAATGTAGAACTGGAAGATCCGAATGTGCAAATCTTCTTCTAAAATGTAGTGACAATTGAGGCAGAGGACCCAACTAATATCTCCATTGAGCAGGAAAAATAAAACAATTCACTTGATGATAAAACCAAAGTATAAAATCCAAAAATTATGCATAGTAAGAAAAAAATAGAGCAAAAAGATTTCATGTGATAGTAAAGTCACACAATAAAAACTCGGAAATAATGCACAGTAACAGATAGGGTGAAACAAACTAATGCATGGTAAACGTAAAACCTAGATTTCCAGAACAAAAATATTTCTTTACCTTACATTTTCAAATATGAGAAATATATTCATGTGAGATGGAGATTTTTGCTCTAGTTAAACAGTGTATGTAAAAATACTAGATTTACAGAGATATTGTTAGATTTATAGAGTGTAAAATATATGGTAAAACAAGGGTAAAACAAAGCGATGGCTTCAAATTTAGGGAACAGGACAGAGTCTTCGTGCTTCAAACAAGGAAAGCAATCACACAACAGAGCCAGATGGCATGAAAAAATTCTCATTACAACATATAGAGCCACATGGCAAAACAAAATCGCATGAACAAATTGTCAAGCCACATGGTAATGCATTCTTCATGCTTCAAACCCCCAAACCCCACAATTTACAAAGTCTTCATGCTTCAAACCCCACAATTTATAGAGTCTTCATGCTTCAAACCCCACTATTTACACAACCCACCAAAAACCCACAATTTAGACGAGCTGAAAGTGTTCAAAAACACAGGCAGATAAGCACAAAGACATAATAATCCAACAAGTTTAATGTCTTAAAAAACACAGGTACTCATAGGCTGGTAGGATAATGTGCTACCTTCTTTGATGGCTTCCTCCATGTCAGCCCACCACAGGAACCCCAGCTCCAATTGCAAACCGTACAATGACTTGCAAGACAGGCCTACCATGGGGTTAGATAGTGAAAAACCTCCAAAAACCTGCATAAAATGAGAAAAAAGCGTTGGTATAGCTCAGAAAATTACCAATTTACCTTATAAAACCCTTTGGAACACAAAACCGCCATAACCAGCACTGAGCTGAGCTAAATCCACCACAGGAACCTTTGGAACACAAAACCGCCATAACCAGCACTGAGTTGAGCTAAATCCACCACAGGAACCTCTGCAGACGAATAACCAAGAGAATACACCATACGGAGAAGAGAAATGGGCCCAATATTGCAAACTAAACTCCAGACAACAACCTCACAGCCTCTCAAAGTAGTAGCAGAAAGACACCATAACCCATTGTTTGCAAGGCCAGGGAGGAGCATGGTTGCAAACAAAACTCCAACAGCGTAACGCAAGTACCTGTGACCAGAAGCGAGCAAGTAGCAAACCCGAATAGAATAAGGCAGTTGACGAAACAATGGGCGTTAAATGCATTTAGGAAGGGACTTCACTTGCCCTAAATCAGTTGAACCAGTCAACACACATGGAGGACATGTGTCAGTTGCTGGAGGACAGGTATGGTACGAAACCTCACCTAGTTTACGTGGCATCAAACCTGGCCTACGTGGACCAGGTCGCCTAATGGCATCCCTCCCTTACTCTCAGTGATTTCCTCTCGACCAATTCTTTTTCCCAATATATTTGTTGTTTAATTTGAATCTTACATATAGTGTGTGCATTTCTCAGAGCTTCCCATTAATACGTTGTGCGCTAATATGGATATAAAGCTCAAAGAAATAACAACCTAAAACTTCCATACACAGCTTCGAATGTAAGGAGAACATGTCATTCAATTACATCTCGCTCTTTTTCTCATTTTCAGCTTTCCATTCCACAAGCAAAGATCTCCCCTTGTCGTTATTTTTTTATATTTTTTATTATTGTTTCTAGTCATACTAACCAATTTTATTTTATTTTGTCCTTTCCAATCCTCTTCCCAAAAATCCAAAAAAAACATTTTTCATGGTATCATTTTATTGGTTTAAAAACATTTGTTATTTGTGTTATTCATTGATCCTGATGTAAAATCTGGTTACAGATCTTCATCACATTATGAACATCATTGGTTTGCACAGATTTTTATTTCATAACAAAATACAAAGTCAACAATGAACATCATTGGCTCGCAGAGATTTTTATTTCATAGCAAAATACAAAGTCAACAGTGAAATGCCTATTTATTCATGAAATGGTAGTTTTTTAGGTTTCAATGGCTGGCAGAGATTTTTATTTCATAGCATAATACAAAGTCAACATTGAAATGCCTATTATAATTCATAAAATGACAGTTTTTTAGGTTTCAATTAGAAAATAAAAGGCTATATTTTATATCTACATCTATATATATAGGAAAAGCTACACAAGTCGTTGTTTTAACTTTTTACCATGGCTCCGCCAACGGGATTGTACAAATGGCACCAAGGTTCTAATGTTGGCTCTTATTTAGATTCAAAGAAATCAAGAAATAAATTAGGTCAGAGATAGAGATAACCCGTACCTTGATTCAGCTAGGCAAAGACCTTAGATTTTTGTTTCTTGGTGTTTTCCCTCCACAGTTGCTATAAGTGTTCTTTGATTCTTAACCAAACTAAACTAGGGTCAATGTGCATGAACATCAAGAAAGGTTGAGGAGCGTGAGGCTCCATAACTCGAACACATCAGGGAACCCATTGTTCGATGGTTTACATGTCGAAACTATCTTGTTCCATGCGTCATTTCAATACATTAAGCAATAAAAACATAATCTCCATAGTATCCATAAATATTAATGCTTAGACATTAATGTCATACCTATTTAACTTTTATAACCAGAATAACCACATTAATAGATACAGACATATTCAATATATATGGTAAATTATATGGTTAACTTAATTTACCATCTAATGTGTTTAAAAAATCGATCAATCCTTAGGATTAAATAACAAAGATGTCTCTAGTTAGTGAAATAACCACTAGAAAATTAAATTATTATAATCAAAATATAAACCTTGGGTGAGAGTCTTTGGTCAAAGTCTTTTTTTTATATATGAAGATAAATATTTTGATAAAACCTTGAGCTTTTTTTTAATAAATTATATTTACCTTTTTTAATCATTTTTCCTAATTAGTTTATTTAATAAAATAAAATAAAAAATTTTATTTCCAATTTGACGTCCTCTTTAATTAAATTAATACATTTTCATAAATATTATGATATATAAATTTATTGATTATATAATAATACATACATACAAATATAATAATAAATTAAAATTTATTATATAATATAATAATATAATCTTAATTGAGTTTTAAAAAAAATCATCTTTTCCAATTTTTTCAATTGATGGTTTCCGTACCAAACGTAGCCTTTTTGCATTGTTGTGTCATTAGGAACATGACATGACATGACATAGGTCCACGTCTTTTTCAATCACACAGTTGGTCCATGCACTATATTAACCAAACTATTTACAGGTCCTTGTTCTATGTGGTTGGAGTATCAAGCTATCTCAACTTCTCTACTTTGTCATTGTTCTTAGTAGGGTGTATCCTTGTTGTTTAGTGCCCCATTGTTTTTCTACAATAAGACATTTTATGGTGAAATTTACATGGGAAAATGCAGGATACAAACGTTTTTCGTGTGTTTCTTGCAAAATTCAACTTCTGGACTCTTTTTTGAGCTCGTTGTTGTTCTTCCCATAGTCGAACCTCAACTCCTTGAACCCTCAGGAATATCATTCAATTTCCCTATCTTAGTTGTTGGAGTTTGGTACAGTGGAACTTTTTCCATATGGTTCTAATTGTAGGGATAATAAGTCTCTACAAAGAGTATTTTTGAAGCCACAAAGGGTCACTTACCTCTCATTTTGTGTCGCAAAACCCTATGTGTTGTTTTTCGTGTGGAACCATCCTTGTGAACATTCCTTGACGATGTATGTTAAGTTTCTAGTAAAGAATGTTGAACTCGCAGTGACCTTGTTCTTGACTTGTTGAGTTACAGTTGTGTTATCCTATCTAGTCGCTTATCATAGTTAGTCCAGTGGGTCATGTCAAAATTCCCTTATCAATTTTTTCTACATGTACTAGATCGGTATGGATTTACTGCAACATTTTCTTAGTCGCAAGGGAGGAATACTAGGGGCATCTTCTTCAAGGCATTATCTCCTATTTGGCTGGGAGTCGGTTGCGAATTTCTTTGACGCGGTACCCATGGAAGTGCATAAGGAAATTTTCACCCTGGAAGCCAACGAATTTTGCGATCGGATGTGCCACTTAGATTTTGAAGTTTGTAGTGGTAAAACCCAATGGGTTCCAGATCCAGGCAAACTAAGGAAGCGAAGGCTATATTTTTGCACTCTATATCAACACAACAGACAGATAAACAAGTTGATAACTATAAACTCTTTTCTAGTTAGGAATATTTAAAGCAGATACTCAGAGATATTTGTTATGATATGTATGACATTGTGGTTCGTTTGAACAAAATAGACCGTTTTATAAATTCATATACAAACACTGATTCAACTCCTTTCAACTCCACCTCAGAAGTAACGGGGAAGTAGCCATCAATACTACTCTGCCTCCGCTTAATATGGTTAGTGCTAATTCCTCTCCAGATCACTCGGTGATCATATTGTATAAACGAATCCACCTTGGATGTTGCTTTGTGAGGATGTGCTCTTATTCTCTTTAGTTGTTTCTTATGATCTCTTTCTTTTATCCTTATCCAAAACCAATACCCATGGTTTTGTCAATTCATTCCATCGAATTAATAAGCATGGCTTATAAAATCATAAAAATTTGCACAACCATGGAATTATAGTTTAACAGTTTTGATCCTTATCCAAAACCAATACCCATGGTTTTGTCAATTCATTCCATTGAATTAATAAGCATGGCTTATAAAATCATAAAAATTTGCACAACCACGGAATTATAGTTTAACAGTTTTGATGTTAACCCACATCACATCACTTCACTTCACTTCACTTCACTTCACTTCACTTCCATATATAATCCCATATCTACCACTATGCATACCTTATAAATCTTAATGAATAAGCGGTTGGTCACATCTTCTTTTCCAAGGCTTTTATCTTATAAATAATAATGAACCAACTTTCCATATTTTCATACTTAATTATACAAAGTAAATAAAATTGCAATCAATTAAATATCTAAATTAAATAATTAAAAAAGTATTTCCTATTATTAATAAAATCTTTATAAAATGTATAATGGTTTCAAATTTATATGTTTAATTTTAACTTTAAAGTTTTACTAGTGATAATTTTACAAAGTGCACATTTACTCATTTTTATGGTATTTTAGCCCGTTCAAATCGCACACTATTCTTTTCCTAATATATAAGGTAATGTGAAGGGACTTCAACTTTTATTACATGGTTTGGAGTTCTATTTTTATAACAATTTGTAAATCCATTATAATTACTTAAACTTATTTATTATTTATAATTTTATTTTGGTTAATGAATTAAAATAAATTTATATTTTTATTAAATGGTTTTAAAAAAAAATTAATTTAATAAAAATATAATAAATTAAATACATAATTAAATGATATTAAAAAAATTATATTTCATATTATTTTTTATATTTAATTAAAAATTATATCAATAAATTCATTTTGATAATATTTTAGTTAGTCTAAACTTCATATTATTTAATCTAGATTTTTCATAACATATACAAGAGTAATGTGAATAGGCTTACACATTTATTAGATGATTTTGGAGATTTTTAATTCCACCTAAATTAATCTAAGTTTTAGTCAATGAATCAAAAACTTCATATTTTTATTGTATTCAATATCAATTAGGAAAGTTATAAATTTCAAACTTACCTTAAAGGAGAGTTTATGATTATTATGTAACATATCTTGTACAATTAATGTATAGCACTTTAACTACAACAAGAGTCATAAACCCCAAGGCTACCTTACACATATTTTTTATTTTATTCAACATCAATTAGGAAAGTTATAAATTTCAAACCTACCTTAAACTAGGATTTATGATTACCATGTAACATATCTTGTACAATTAATGTATAACAGTTTAATTACAATAAAAGTTATAAATCCCAAGGTGTAAATTGGAGTTTATGATTATCATGTAGCATACTTATATGTAGATGTTTCCTAGTTTTTTAACTCTATAACAATTTAAATTAATGGAAATTCTTAGTCAATAAATCAAAAACCTTCTTATTCAACATTAACTACAAAGAAAGTTATAAATTCCAAGTTTATTTTAAATTGGGGTCTATGATTACAATGTAACATACCTTTAGGATTTTAAATAGATTAATGTTATCTTAATTATCTTATCTTATTATACTTGTTAAGGTTATCTTATTATACTTGTTAAAGTTGGTTATATTGTATTTTATTTTGGTTAAAAAGATTTCACTTTCAATTAGTTTTGAACTTGAAGTTTATTAAAGTTTTGAAACAAATAAATATTAAACTAAATATTTTGAAAATTAAAATATAGTTTTTATTTTTTTAAATGTAAATTGTATTTTAAATAAGTTGAATTGTGAGATATATAATTATTTTAAATTTACAAAAAATTCTTATTCACGAAGCATCATTATAATTTAGGTTTTTTATAATACCTATGACCAATATCATGGCTTATTATATTAAAACCTAAAAAAAGTTCTTATTCACCAAGGATCATTATAATCTAGGTTTTATTTACACTACCATGGCTTTATTAAAACTGCCCAAAAACCATATCTCATTTTAAAATCAAAAATTTTTATAATATTTTAATTTTAACCATGGATGTTTACTTCTTTAACATAGATATTATTAATTTGTAAATCGACTTTGTTACAGCTATTACCATGGCTTATAAAATACCACTTGCTAAAAAACCATACCTGATTTCAAAATCAAATATTTTATTTTTATTTTATTTTAAAACATTTTTTACCAATAATACAGAGTTTATAGATATGAACAATGAGATTATTTTTTTTATTCAAAACAAAATTTGATAAATATGAATTTAAATCCAAGATAAAATTTAATAATAAAAAATTAATTATTAATTTTATATAATTATTAAAAAGTACTAAACAACTTTACACATTACACTTGTTAATTTAATATTATATACCACCCAAAATATATATTATTATTACACGCCAAAAAATACAAATTCTTACGTATTCTATAAAGACAAATATATATATATATATATAGAGCATGTCCTCAAGGTGAAGAATATGAGTTGTGGAATAAATCCGAGGTGACATAGGAATTGGAATTGGTTTGTACACAAGAGAAGAGAATTTAATTTTGAGGAAAGTGTTCACCCAAAAAGGAACACTCATGCATTTACAATGTGGAAGTGCGGGTAGATTGATTTAATGACATACACAACTCAAAGCCTGTTATTACTACAAGAGAAGAGACGAGACGACGTGTATGTGGGTCACACCTTCATGGACACGACGACACATGTGGTCCATTATTAATAATGGCACAAACCAAACCAAAAACGCCTTCACAAACCTACCTCGAAAGTGATACAAATTTCATATATTTTATTTCTTTGAATAGCTAGAATATTATTATTAGGATTCACATCCTTTTCAAATCTGGCCGTTCTAGATTTAGATTTAGATTTAGATTTTGTGTAGAATTGATAGCCTATTTGTGCAATTTTGAGATCCATCCCCCAATGGGCTGAAATCATAACAGTTGCATTCCAATTGCTTACTTGTGTTATGATGTCATAATTAAATTATAGCTCCTATAGTTTAATGCAGGATGGTTTACGTTGTTTCACTATATACCTCCCGCTAAAGTTGGGTAGGGTTGTCTCCATATAGCTACATTTATCCAATCTCTAAAAGATTCTCATTAATGAATAAAGTTGGGTAGGGTTGTCTCCATATAGCTACATTTATCCAATCTCTAAATGATTCTCATTAATGAAAATATATGTGGGTATTGAAGGAGAAAGTGATGTAAATTGTATCCAAACAACATCTAAAAGATGTGGCCTATAAAGCAAATATTCCCGTCGAGGGAGGGAGAAGGTGGAGATGATTGAAGGATACAAGTGGATGTAGGTTAAAAGTTTAGATAATCAAATTTAAGGGAAAACTTGATTTTATTAATTAAAATTTATGTGATGTGAAAGTGATGTTTGGAGTAGAAAATATTATTTGGCTTGTTTTAATGCATGAGGTTTGTCGATAAGGAAATGTTCGAAATATTTAAGTATTTTAGAGGATTTATGTTTTTTTTTCGTATAGTCGAAGGTGATTTAGAAATTTTTTAATAATATATTAGTTTCACTATAAGGAGAATACTTTCTAATGGAGGTTATAATGGAGGTTTTTAGTATTATAAAATTGGTAAAAAATGTCAAAAATATTTCTGATAAAATATCGTTTCTGGTAGCAAATGTTTTAGCAGATCTAATAACATAACTTCATTACAACTAAAACATTTGGACGACTGTAAGTTTTAGCAGATGCTTTCTTAGCAGTGTGCTTATTGGAAAAATCGCACTAGTGTGCTACTAATATAAAAGCACAAGTGTTGTAAATTTAAATAAAAGCACCGAGTCTGGAAACAAACTTTTGGGGCACCGATGTTTTAAAAATAAAAATGTATTACGTTGTACACTCTATGATACCATGTACCGGGGCGTTGAATGCAAATAACATTGGTGCCTAAAAAGTATACCGCCCTAGTGCTTATGTCTTCCAAAAATGCCCCGGGCAGTACTTTTCAGGAAGGGCACCGGGGCAAGCAAAAGAATCTTGCAACCCTAGTGATTTTATCTTCTCCAACGCACCGGGTAGTTATGTGTAACACTACACCGATGTTGATGAGTTGTATTAACAACACTGGTGCTTCAAAAGTATAACGTCCTCGTGTTGTACTTTTCACAAAAAGCATCGAGCAAGGCAAAAAAAACTTGTAGTACTAGTGCTTTTACGTAATCTAACGCATTGGTCTATTAAACGTAACGATGCACCAGTGCATTAAATGCATATCACATGAATGCATGAAATGTAAATCTTCACGGTGCATATTTATTTTATAAACACACTGAGATACCATTTTTTATTATTGTAAATATCATTTTTGAAAAACTTGTATTCAGAGTGGTGATCATTAATATACGATGTCTTCATATCCATATTCTCTTTTTTAGAAACATCGACAATGCAATTATTGTGATTTTTTAAATCTGTTATTCATTAAAAAATCGACATATATCTTATAATAGTATTCATATCAATTAAACTTTGATTATTGCATTTGTATATGATGTTTGGATTAATTTGTTATATCATCAAATTTTTCATCTCTCCATTATAATATATAATCAATGGTTTGACATTTCACAATGATATTGGACAATGTAATAGAATAAATTAAAATGTATTTTATTATATATAAGAGAATCTTTGTCGTTCAAAATGGGATAGTTATTGGTAACTCCTTGTCTTTCAATTGGGACACTATGTCCATTACATTAAACAAAATGTTTGATTTTCATAGACAATTATTTCAAAAAATACAACAACTTGCATTGATATCCAAATAGATCATCATTCTTCATTAGAACTGTTGTTAGTGCTCAAGCTACTTCCATGACTTAGGTTATTTGGACGAATGTTTTGTTCATTGCATTGATTGTTTTCATCTTCTTCAAGTTCCATCTACAAACATAAAAATAAAGTGTAATGAGTGTAGCTAAATTGGTGAAAATAATGAAAATTGAAATAAATAATATGCATCAATGAAATCGAAAAGCAATGTACCATAGCAAGAAGTGATTCATGAATTATACACATTCTTTCAAAACCAAATATCATGTCTTCTTTCAACAACTCTTCTATGGGTGTAGTTCCATACTTTGTTTCCTTAAAGCTTTATACCCCATAATAAATCATAAATTTAATATAAATGATTTTTTTTCTATTTATTATAAACTCAGAGAAGTAAAACAACATAGATACTTACAAATTCCACAATTAATTTTTGATATGTCAACATATACTCACAACCCATACTTAGCCCAATGTCAATCAATTGTTTTGATGGCTCTTCTTTGTATGTTATCACCTATTTGAAGACATTCAAGGATGGTTGTTGTAAAAAAACTTACAAAAATGAAATGTTAAGTTGTTATAAGGAAATATTAACAATTATTCACAAGCTTTGATATCAATCATTTTCTTCCTTGTCATCCTGTTTTATGTGTTGAATGAGTTTCAATTTATTTTCTTTTCTGCAAAAAAATACTTAAAAATTAATATTTAATGTTAAATTATTTCTTTATATGTACCTAATAGAAAAAATCAATGATTACATACATTTGAAGTACGTTGTTGCGATGGCTCCTCCTGTGATGCAATTATGTCCATTTATTTGGCCATCTCCTTGTACATTTTTTTGGACATTCCAGTTGGCATGTTTCGGATATCAGCTTGCTGATACTTTGGAATTTTAATAATCTTCCTGAAAAAGTCATAAACTATTTTTATATTGATATATGAAAATAAAATATAACAAAATTGATATTAATAAAAGAATGATTTGAAATAATATATACATATAATTCTAGAAAATCATTTTAATTATGAATATTACTTTTTGAATGATTCTTTTGTGTTGTTGTATGTTTTTCCTATTGCAAATCTAACAGATCACATTGACCATTGCTCTGGAAACGCTTACTGTAGTTTAAATACAACTTGGTTCTTGGAATCATTTGATTGATTTATGTATTGTAAGTGGAAAGTGTGTCTTTACGTTTGTTCCACTATATCCCTCATAGTTTTGTAAAAGTTTTCCCCCTTTTATTAACCTTTGGCACCACTCTAGATGAGCTAAGGACCAATTCATCATCGTTTACATGTTTTATAATTAATTAATAGATTGTTTGAAACATGGTATCTAATATTATTAAATATATTGTTCATGAAAAATAAAAATAAAAAAACCTCATGTTGAATAGTTTTTTTTTGTTCACCTGATTCATCCTTCTGCAATTTTTCTATCAGACTTTTATGCTCCTATTCATTTAGATAAAAAAGAATCTTATCGAGCTTCCTCATTTTGTGGCTCTGCATGACACACAGTAACTAATACATATTAGTTAAACTTACATATAGTCCAAAGATATTAATTTTGTAAAGAATTTACAAAGAACTTGTATTTTCTGTTTTTCTGGATGTGCTATCATTGTGTCAATCATTATTTTTGTTCCTTAACAACTTCTCAGGCATTTTTTATCAATATACAACTTGTACCATTCAATACAAAATCCATTAAATATATTTTATAAATAATCACATAATTTTCATCCAAAAAGAGGTTTGATTACCGGTGCATTTATGTGCATAAACGCACCAATGCATTTAATTTAGTAAACACACTGGGGCGTTTAATTATTGAGCACTGACAGTAAAAACTATCTTTTTGAAATAACTTTAATTATGACGATGTGATATGTAACGATAAAAGTACCGCCATCACAATAAAAAAACGAGAACATAAAAAATTAAACACAATTTTTTTGGACTTAATGATGTTATTTGGTAGAGGTGCACTAATGCTTTATATTACAACAAGGCTCGCCGATAAACAGAAGCCATTATTTAATAAATGAATAGGGCTGACAGGGTTTGGATCCAATTCAATAAGTGGCCCCCCTGCTTTACATGGCAAACACCTTATATATAGTAACACAAACCCATTAAATCTAAAATGCCTAAAATGAAAAGCCCTAATAGTGAAGTGGTAGAGGGAGTTAAACCCTAAGGTGAAATTTTGTAGTCATATAAGCAAGAAGAAACAAGGGTTTAAGTTAAGTATTGAATTTTTTTTATTTTTTTTAATTTTAATTAAATTTAAAGAGGAACAGAGATTGTAAAAGAAAAATATTAATAAAATCAATAGTAAATTTTTTACTAGGTAGGATTTTATTTTTTCTGAATTTTAACTAAATCTAACAAAAATTGTAAAAACTTTTAGTAAAATCAACAATAAAATTTAAAACAATTACCATGTAGGGTTTTGAGTGAATCGCCATACCTTTCAAATCCCAGTCTTTTGAATAAATTTTCTTATTCCAAAGTATTTTGTTACTCCACGGTGCTCTTAGTATATCTCTCTTACAAATATCTCCCTTGAAATTTTGGGAAAATTAATGAAACAGTGAATAGATTCTTGCTATTTATAAGGCTTTATGAAATTATATTTCGAAAAACAAATTACTAATCATTTTTCAATTTCAAAAAAAAAAATGCACCCTTTTTTTTCATTTTTTCAAAACATCGGTGCATTTCATAGTAAAAAGCACTGGTATGTTTAAGAGTAACACACACCGATTAAGATAATTTGTCGGTGCGCTAAATTTTTTAACGCATTGATTTGATAGAATTCCTTTTTTATTTTTGAAATCCCGGAAATCGATGCAGTTATTATTTTAACACATCAGTGTGGTTATTATTTTAATGCATCGATGCGTTATTATTTAAACACATCCATGTGGTTTGGTTTACAAGAGCACCAATATACTTTAAAAGTTATTTGAATTTTTTCACATAAAATGACATATTCATCTCAAATTATCCTTTAACATGCATCCACATGAGCTATAGTAGCTCATAATATGCATTTTCTGTTGAGATTGCAACAAGATGATGGAGCTTAGTGAAAAGAGTCGCCTTCACTAAGTGGGCCCGCAGGCTATTTTTGGCGCAAGTCTATTTTTAGACTATGTCTATTTTTAGACATATGGATCATGTCTATGGAATGCAGGTTGCTGTTTATGGATGATTGATCAAGTTAGAAAAAATAGATGGACTTCTATTTTTAGACCACAGCGGAGTGACTGCTCAGTCTAAATATAGAACAGTCAAATATTATTAGCTCATAATAATATTTAGACTATAAACTTTGTCCTATTCTCTTGGAGCACTTCAGGATGAGCTACGGATGTGGTACATGCAGATCCCAGAAGGAAATACGTGGTTAACTATGGGATGACTAATATTTGCATGCAGGACTTCAGTTAGAACTCAAGTGAGTTGAGTTTAGTGGACTGGAGGTGCAGTTGATGGAGTTGTGTTCAGTTTAGCTTTGTTAAACTGGTTGTATTTAGTCTAACTGGCGAATAGACTAGAGATGAGTTGGGTGAATTAGTTATTAATTAATTCACAAGTTATTAACTCATAACACAACTAATGAATACATCAGTTAACTCAGTTGCATGTCAGTGCATGTTCAGTTCAGCAGGGACAGGTGTTAGAGAATCAGATTGCTATCAGTTGTGACTATAGTTGTGCACCAGATCTTGCACAAATCAGGGGATTGAGTATGCCAATGAGTTTGCCACATTGTAGCTTGTTCTCACGTGATTTAGCCAAGGAAAGACGTGGCTGCCTTGAAATTATCACCGATTCTTGTGCAGGTATTGAGCAGCAGAGGCAGGTAAGCAGCGGAAGAGATTTGAGCCAGAGATTGATTCAGATCTGAGCTGTATTGTGTGTAACAGGTGGAGATACTTGTGAGAAGTATTATGGTGTGTAATGTTACATGACTCAATCATTAATATACAGATAGTTGGGGTTTTTAGCGAGATGCTTTCCCCGGGATACATACTGTGTTAATGTGTGAATGCTCTTGATGTTTTATTGTTATTGATGCTGCTATATTGATGATCAACGTAGAGGAGCTTATGTATTGTGTATGTTTTCCGCAATAGTACATGACCAGGATAATCTCCATTGAATATGTGTTAAATTATTCAAAATTTCTACATGGTATCAGAGCTGTTGATCATCAGATCTACTATTCAGGAAGTGTTTACATTCTATTTCTCTAGGCAGAGCCTGTAATCGGGCTAGGTAGCCTCTGGATTCATCCTTCCTTTGGAAGGTGAAATATCCGGTAAAAGCCCATACAGTCAATCTCTGTACAAGAAATATTGTGTTCTCACGAATCTTAGATCCGAGGCGGTTGAGTTGGTTGCTGGTGGAATTCGAATTTGCAGCAGAATTTTCTTGGTGACAATGCAGCAATGTCTTTAAACGGATTGCGATTGGAGTATGCTCTTGAGGGCAGCTCAAACTATATTGCATGGAAGGACAGGATGGAGGCAGTATTGGATGATAACGGGCTGAAGGAGTTCATAGATACGGATATCCCAAATCCTACTGATGCTACTCAAGCTGATGCTTGGCAAAAGAAGATTGCAAAATGTCGAAGGATTCTGTTGGAGGGCGTGAAGGATCACATTGTGTCCAGCCTCCATGGAAAGGCTACTCCATATTTGATGTGGAAATCATTAACAGAATTATTCCAAAGCAAGAGCGATCAGAGGAAGCTGGCGCTCAAAGATAAACTCAGAAACATCAAATGCGAGAAGGGTGACAGTATTCCCAAGTATCTCACGAAGTTCACTCAGTGTCGAGATGAGCTGGGAAGTGTGGGGGTTACTGTCGATGATGAGGACTTGGTGAGCTTGGCTCTCCTTGGTCTTCCGAAGAGTTGGCATTCCTATCAGGACTCTGTCAATGGTCGGGAGAAGTTGCCAGGATGGGAAAGACTATGGTCAGATCTTGTGCAGGAGGAGATCAGGCGGAGTACCAGGGACGGATCTTCGTCAAAGGGAGCTGATGAAGAGAATTGTGCTTTGGCTGCCAAAGCAAAGAAAGGGAAGAGCAAGAAAGCTTCTCAGTCTGGTGCGAAAGGCAAGAAGCAGGATATGTCCAAGGTGAAGTGTTTTCACTGTCACCATCACGGACACTATGCCACAAATTGTCCGCAGAAGAAGAAGAACAAGCAAGCTGATGGATCTGCAGGGGGAGAGGCCTTAGCTTCTCAGTTTGAGCTTGATTTTTCATTGATCACATGCTTGGTTTCAAGTTTGATGGGATCAGTGTGGTTCTTGGACAGTGGTGCGTCTTTTCACATGACGGGAGATAGAGATTTGTTCTCTGATCTGGAGGACAAAGATCTTGGAGTGCACATCGAGATGGGCGATGATGGTAGATATAGTGCGACCGGTATCGGTACCATTTCCTTTGAGAGGAGTCTGGTAAACCCTTTGTATTGAAGGAAGTCATGCATGTTCTAGGATTGAAGAAGAATATCATCTCAGTGGCGATGTTAGAAGACAAGGGGTATGATGTTGTTTTCAGCGAGGGAAAGGCCTTCCTGCGCAGCAAGACAACTGGTGAGACCCGGAAGATAGGGAGTTTCGAGTGAGGAAACCTTTATCAGTCTGCATGTAGATGGATCGCAGCATATGGCAGTTAAGGCAGAAGGATTGGTGAGCCGGGATGATGGCGACTTCTGGCACAGGGAGTTGGGTCACCTTCACCCATGGAGCCTGAAGATTACGTGTACAGCAGATCACTACAGGGCTTCCTAAAGGCACACTTGCGCAGTCAGATCAGTGCAAGGGGTGTACTTTGGGGAAGTTTGTGAAAGCCACCTTCACGAGAAGGATAGTCACACCACGACGATCCTTGAGAGAATTCACACAGACGTGTGTGGACCTTTCTCAGTTGCTTCGACAACAAAACACAGGTATTATGTGATTTTTGTTGATGATTTCTCTCGTAAGTGTTGGATCTTCTTCATGCAGAACAAGAGCGAGACATATTCAAAGTTCTGTGAATTCAAAGCACTGGTCGAGAAGGAGTCGGGGAAGAAGGTGAAGGCTCTTAGGAGCGATAATGGTGGTGAATACATCTCGGACGAGTTCAAGGATTTCTGAAAGGCAGAAGGGATTCGAAGAGAGCTCATAACTCCCCATAACCCACAACAGAATGGGGTAGCTGAGCGGAAGAACAGAACAATCGTGGGTGATGCACGGGGGATGTTGCATGATCCCAGGGCCTACCCCTTCACTTGTGGGTGGAAGCATGCAATACAGCAGTTTATGTGCAGAACCTTTGTCCTCATAAGATACTTGGCATGAGTACACCCGAGGAGGCTTATTTTGGTAAGAAGCCTGATCTTTCTCATTTGAAGATTTTTGGTGCTAATGTTTACATGCATGTCACGAAGGATGCCAGGAAGAAGTTGGAGCTGACCGCAGAGGTTGGGATATTTGTGGGGTACACTGATACGCCCCATAACTATCGTGTGTATTTGCCAGACAGTGGTAAAACTGTTGTGTGACGAGATATAAAATTTCAGGAGGAGAAAGCCATGAAGTGTTCACTTGAAAGGGAGCTACACTTGCATGCAGATGAGGAGCTATTAGTTCCTAAGGATGAGCTTCAGGACGTGGATCAGCCACAGGACGAGGTTCATGGAGTGGAAGAGACCACTCAAGCAGCGCCAACCATCAGAGGGCGAAGGCACTTGATAGAAGCTGAGCGACTGGCTCAAGATGTAGAGAAAGTTCTAGGACCACCTACAACCCAACGTAGACAGAGACAGTCAACTGATCGGTACACTGGATACATGGCTCTTATGAGTAAGTGTGTTGTGACTAAGCCATCCTCTTTCGAGGAAGCTGTGGAGGAT
>APFE030485936.1:0-10597 GCA_000404065.3 Pinus taeda
ATCAAAGTACTTAAAAACCCTAGGTTAAAGAGGCTCAGAGCATTTCTCTGACTTTTGGAGGGACTGAACCCTCGGCTCAATGAATTATAGGCCATAAGTACTAAAACCCCCTCATAAACGTTCATTCCCCCCTTCAGTTTATTCATCTTCTCTAATAATACTCTTTTCCTAAGGTTAAATTACTTTTACCTAGGAAAAGTGTTCATTTGCCCACATAAATCATTTTCATATCAAAAACCCACAAAAACACTATATCCTAAGTTTTTATGTTAGATATCAGAAAAGTATTAAAACATGGAATATCATATACTTAGGGTATTGTGCCCCTTTCTGCTCATTTTACTAATTACTATTTTATTTATTAAATTCCCAAATAAAACCCTATTTCCCATATATATTTACCGCAAATATTAATTAACCTACCCTAGTTTAATTATATAAACTATAATTTACTACCCAACCCACAAACTAATTGATCCGCGATTAAATTAGTCTAAAAGCCGATTAAACTCTCCCCTAATGACCCCGATGCTTTAACCCTGCCTTAATCCCTCATTAACTTAAAACTGTCGCACTTAATTACCCGTCGAGCCCCCCCACTACCCTCCATGCAACTCCACTGCCCGACCACCGCACGATCGTCCCCCTTCACATCGAACGGCCCACATCCATTTCAAATGGGCCCCGATCTCCGAACATTACCTGCCCAAAATTGGCTATTTTCTGTTAGGCCCCTAAGGCTACGTGTCGCTCAATAAATGGAATCGGGCGGCCTCCCCCCAATACCACTGAGTGCCCAAAAGTGGTGCGATGTAAACCACTTACCGCCCACCCACTACACACCAAAAAAGCCACTGTTCACCCCGCTACACGACAAACGATCATTGTTCACCCGTACCCGCCAAAATTGACTTTTGCGCATAAACCCAAAAAAGCCCAAAATCATTTGTTTTATCATTTTTTCAACTGAAAAGCTCCATGCATGCACTTGCAAACATTGAAGTTGTCAACCTAGGTCCAATTGCACTCTAAAGATGCCATAAAGCACCCAATTTGCTCTCTAGCCTACTTAAAACCTTTTCAACCATTCATAGTTGCCAACTGACCTGTTCAGAGCTAGTTCTCCCTAATTTCAAGTATTTAAGCCATAATTCACTAGAAAACTTCTCAATTCCAGAACCAGTTACTGAGTTTGTTAGTTAAAGTGAAAAATTAACTAAAGGAACTCAAGTAACTTGAGCTTACACTGTACTCAACCACATTTGCCCTAAAAAACTAAAAATCACCTCCCACATTCTCAAATCCACAAGAACTGAGAATGGTTGCCCCAATTGCCATGGATGTGAGACCTGTTCCCACTCCTCATCTAGACCTAGACCATCTCCCCCTGGTAGACAAGGATTTCCAGATAATGGACACCTCTGTCCTTGAATCCCCTCTCAAACTCTACTACCGATACAGAGACCAATACCTGAACCATGCTGATAAAATTGGTTCTTGGGAGTCCAATTTGCCCAAGTGTCAATTCCTTGAAGTTCACATTTTCCCAAAAATTGTCCATTACTGCCATGCAAACTATATCCCCAACCAAAGAGCAGTGATGTCCCCCAACCAGACTATACTTTTCACCATCACTGCTGAATCAATAAATGAGATGTTGTAACTTCAACCTTGCCAAAACTTGACTCCCCATTCCATTGGAGATCTATTGGACTTATTTCCCAAGCTTAACCCTACAAGATTTGCCCAAATAATCCAAAATTATATTATAGAAGATAAGTATACCCCCAATGAACCTCCTCCATATGTGTCTACCATATTTTCCCCATTTGGCCAAGAAATTGTGACAATGATATCTAGTGTCCCAAGTTATACCACCAGTGAGTATATAGATGAGATCGTCTTGGCTTTTATCTCCATATACACTCTAGGATAACCCCCTACTATTATTTATGATTATGCCAAGTTTATAGCTGATAGGATGCATGACCAGTTCCTCAGAATGAGAAATGAGAGAGTCTTCAAGTACTCCTTTGTTTTGTACCACCTCTTTTTATACTACCAAGCTGATAAGTTTCCATTTACTCTTCAGAAGCTTGACACAAAAGGTCACCCTAGGTCAGTAATCTTCTAAACTCCATTAATCCACAAATGTGACTCTCCATATTCATATACAGACTTCATAGACCTATTTGTGCATCCCATTGCGACAATGTTGATAAGCAGCCCTCCTCCAAGAATCAGTTCAAGTATAAGGAAGATCCTACAACTTTCAAAACAATCCAAAGTGGGGGATTGGTACGTTTACCAAAACCACACTGAAATTAGAATTTATGGTTGTGAGTTGGCCCCATATAAACTACCCAAATACCTCCCAATGAGGTTATTTTCTCTGGAGTACTACATGCAGATAATCAATTCAGATGAGGTACATTTTGTCAAAGCCAAAAAGAAGGTCCAGCTCAGGGTCAAAAACCAATTAGGCCCCTTTATTTGTAATAGCTGAGAAGCTGGAAAGGAGGCAGATGAAATCCTTCAAAGGTTAAAATTGAAACAAAGCTTCATATGGAGGTATGATCCCTTGGATTTCATCTGAAACGGAAGATAGAAAAACAAGATGTCTCCCTACATTCATCACCGTATCCTTGAAATAGAAAAGTATGCCAACCAATGGGAATGGGTGGAAAACACTTTAGAAGATAATGATAGCACTGAAGTTGCTGTGGAAAACACTTTAATTGATCTAGAGAAACAACTTGATGAGGGTTCTTTCCTGCAGGTGCCAAGAGAATCACAGGTTCAAGAAGAATCACAGGTACAAGAAGAGTCACAGGCACAAGAAGAGTCAGAAGCACCACAACAATCAGATATACCAGAACAATCAGAGAAAACAGACAGACTAAAGGCCACTATGAGTACCCCCCAGTCTTATAGACTCCTCTGAATGAGGAGAAAAACCTCAAGAGAAACAAGGAAGGGCCCACTCCTTCAGGAAGAACAACATCTCAAGCCTATGCAGAGACAAGCCAGGCAAAGAAACAAAAAATGAATCTTATCTCTAAGCATGAATATACAGAAGAGATAGCTAAGGTTACCAGCATAGAAGGAGTTAGGCACAGGTAGGCCATTCCATCTGGAGGCATCCTAGAACCTTCCACATCACACACTCAGATGTTGGAAAAGCAGCAAAGTGTTAAGGTATCCTCTTTCAAAATGCGAACAGACAAAGATCAAGACATCAAAAACAGATACAAAGAGATAAAGACCAGAAATGAGAGGTTGAAAGCCCCCAAATATGCACAGTACCTGGAAATGACCCCTACCAATCAAACAAGGCTCATGTCAGCCTATGATGTCAAAGAGGGGAAGATGAAAATGACCATCATCAAGCCGACCACTCAGCAGCCAAGGACAACAACAGATTTCAAAAGAGTGGATTTTGAAGTATTGGTAAGGGATATTCATCCCATTGACCATATTGAGCTACATCAGCAAACTGATGAGATGATCTATTCTACATTGACAGGGAAAGCCAAAGCAGCCCACCAGTTGCAGAACTCTTTAAATAATATGTCAGCTTAGTTTCAGTTGGAAAAGGCCTCTTCATAGGCCAAAGATACAAGAATCAAGTCCTCAGAGGACTTAGTGATAAGACTGGGACATGATCCCAAAGATGTAAAAGAAACAGAGCCGCTGATCAAAAAGAAGAATGATGACATTGTTGCACTGAAGAAGCAATTCAAAATTCGTCAGTTGCATCACCCTCAAACCATGGAAGTCCTAGAAGCACAAAAAGGACATGAAGAGCTTATGGACCTAGTCCTAAAGCTAAATCATCAGCTTAAATAAATAGAGAAGGAGTTGGACATTTTGATTCAATCCAAGCAAAGTGACTTCGCAACAACTTCCACAATTGCCATTCCCACAGTGACAATAGCAGTTCCTTCCACATTGGCAGCATCATTGGCACCAACAGTTCAACCTGCCGCAACATTGCCAATTTCAACAAAGTCCACTATAGCAGCAGGCACTTCAACTGAAAAGACAACAGAATTGGTAAAAGTTATGGAGGAGATGTCCATTCAAGCTTTAGACCTTAAAAGATTAAAGAAGAAAGTGACAAGTTAGAAACTGACTGTAAACTTGCCCAAATTCAGTAAAGAGAAGAAACACAGAAATCCCTAAGGATGGGTGAAAAAATCAAAGTCCTAGAGAAAGATTTGACATTGCAGAAGCCACTAGGACAGAATAAATAAATGCTCTGGGTCATTGAGTCTGTCAATGATATTTGGCCATCAATTCAAGTTATATTTGAGCAAACTGAATTGGTGAAGGTAGCCACTGAGGCTATCCAGAAAGTAAGGAAAGAATTATGAGACCAACCAAAGGATGCAAATCGACTCATCCACCTCCTAAACAATAAGAACATGTATGAGCTCCATGAGCTTGGTGTAGAGGATAGGACTGAAGCCATTCTATAAATCAAAAAGGTTCTTTCCAAAAGAAACCTTATGCTCAACTTAGAAGAAAAATTTCACAACATGCAGGTGGCCATTGACAGGTTTATGGCTAGATTTCAAATTTTGAGGGACAAAGGCCTTCCCAGTCTTATGGTCATCAATGATAAACTCATGACCTAGTTGGACTATAGTGATAGACTAAGGAAGCTAGCCAAGGAACAAGCCAGAACTTCAGGCATTAAAGATTTGCGTACTGGAAAAGTATTGTATGATACATTAGAGAACCTCTTTTTCTTAGAACATGAGGTGAAACATATATTTCTCACCAAGCCAATTTTACAAAATACACAAAGGTAGACGAAATTTACAAGAGAATGTTAAGGGTGAGATTGTCTGAAATAGAGTGGTGGAAGAAAATTATAAATCTACTTTGAAAAGGTTTTACAGCAGAAAGTTACCACAATAAATTTGAAGGTAGCCAGGTGAAAGAGGTGAAAGACAGATAAGCAGGGTTAAAGAGTAACAGAGTCAAAGAGTATCAGTGAAAGATCAAAAGTAAAGAAGACTCCAACCTGGAAATACCACAACCATCAGCCAGCTTAAAGGACTTAAAACTTAACAGAAACAACCAACAACACCATAATAAATGGGACAACAAGAAGCAGTTTCACATCTGTATCTATCTTCATGCATGAAGATATTTTATTTCCTAGATTAAATCTCAAATTGTTATGAGATATTTTGTAATTATTTTTTGTGTAAATACTTCATATTTCGAAGTATGTAGGTGGATTCCAAAACATTTCTATAGACTTTTTCTCTCATATCAAACTTCTATTGTATTATGATTGGATTGGCTTGTTGGATCAAGAAATAAAGATCAGATATTTTATAGGATTCTTGTGTAAAGCGAAATACAAATAAGTATTATCTCATGTTTATTGTTGTTTTTTCTTATGTTTCTTCATAATCTTGTTTGTTTCTCTAAAATCTAAATGTACAACAAGGAATGATATTAAGAAATTGCTTGAATGCACTCTGTCTTGACTGTTTACATTCTAAATGTTTTCTGTTAAACTATCTTAGTTAATGAATTCTTAACTACTCCTTAGCTTCTGTAGTTTCTCCCCTAATCTATAACAAAGGATTCTTAATTACCCTTTGTTCATGATCACCCTCTGTTTTCCATTCTGATCCCGGTCCAAGGATTCTTCATTGCCCTTTCACCCTGGTTAGAATCATTTCATCCATTAGACCTAAAGATTTTCCTTTTTCTTTGCTAACTTGCCCTGTAGACGTTCCCTTTAATGATCTGGACCAATTATGCTATCCATTGATTGACTCCATAGCCCAATGGCTTGAAGACCTAGCTCTATCCATCTGCTCTAAGAATTCCACCACCCAACCTTCAATCTAAAATCAAAACCCCATGCACACTAAGCACTAGCCTAAAATCTCATAAAACAAAGGTAAATTATAAAAAGAGAGCCCTCTCTGGACTTAGGTTGGCTAGAACCTAAGCCTAAAAGATTGGTTTGTGGTTACCTTGGATGATTCCTTCTTTTGATAACTTCTAGGGAAAAATTCTGAGTGATAACATATATCACCACTAAAATTCGAAATAAGTAAGATCAATTAAAGTCTCAACACCTTATCAATGTGCACTCAAATAACTATTACTAAAATCCACAAGAAAGGAAAGATCCATACCCAATGCATGATGAGTCCCAAAAGATAGAGTTGCACATAATTATGATAATGTGAGCACTCATAAGGTGTAGATCAATTATGGGGCTTCGACTTCATCAATTCTTAAGTTTAAATTTTATAAAAAAGTTTTAAAAGCGTGAACCAATTGTGAGTGTTACACCAACCCACAATCATTCAAGTCTTACACATTACTAATAATAACATTTCACTATTGGAAAAATCATTATTTTATCTAAAATATGGACAAAAACTGAGTAACAGTGTTCCTCATTATTGTGATGACTTCCAATCTTGTTATTGAGATTAAATACTCCTTCGAAAATCAAAATATCCAAACAAAAAATATTTGAAAAAAATAGATGTAGGACATTAAAGGTTATGAGGAAACCGAGTTATATTCAACATTTTAACCTCGTCCTTTTCATTGGAATTTCCTTAAAATCTTCAATATCCATTTATCTATCTTCAAAAAAAAACCTAAGAGCGAACGAGTTTAGAACCATCCAATGAAAACCGTTAGAACAATCCCGTGTGTTCCAATCTTGTGGGCTAGAGAATCATAATCAATCTAGAACATTCTACCTATTTCCTAATACTCCTGGAACATTCTACCTATTTCCTAACATTCAATCTGTTGGAATATCTTCCAGCCTACATACAAATGGAAATATGATAATATGAAGGAATGATATTATGCATGACATCTCCATTAAAGTCGAGAACATATTCTTTGGTAGAAAGTAATAGAGATATTTCCCGATATGATGAATGTCACAAATATTAATTTGTCTAATATATGTGTAATCTAATAATTTGACATCAAATTTTGACGAAACTTTGTTAGTAGGTTTCGGTCTGTTTTATAATCGAAATAAGTGTCATACTTTCCTCAAAGAAAGGTGGTCTATAGTATTTCAATTTAATTTACATGCAATTAATTTAAAGAGTGGTTGTGCATCAAGGAAGGAAACAAGGTAGATCATGTTGTATTAATGAAATTAATGTGAAAAGTAAACGTAACTAATAAGATTATTTGAATTAAAAAAAAAAAAAAAAAAATTGAAATTTAAATTTTTAAAGGAGGGATGAAAATATATAAAATTTAAAATGCTAAAGGAGAAGAGAAAAGAAAATATATTGATGATGATGATGATTAACATCCACGAAGACCAATGTGTTTTATTGGACTTCAAGAAAAAAGAGTCTAATTGTCATTCTTCAAATTAAAAAATGTTCCAAGGTCGCTATAGTTGGGCTCGCTTAGCAAGTCAAGAAGATTGGAGGTGTGGTTGATGATAGGGAATTGAGAGCAGATGTGGGAAAGAGTTGGGTAGTGTAAAATGAAGTGTTTTTCATCTTCCACTTTCTTAGTATCACAAATATGACAAATCCTATTGTCCTAAGGGGTTTTGGGAGTAGACCACCACGCGGTCTCACTCCAAAGCTCATGAGAGTTAGTTCTAATCCTAGCGATGTTCATTTTCTTTTTAGTGCTAGTCAATATAGAGAGATAATTTTGGTCATCAAGGGTGGGGTTAATCACCTCTTTATAGCACCTTAGCTTCCTTTTACCCTCCAGTTATTTAGCATCCCACATCTTCTCTTTAAAATTGAAGGTAATAGTATCTTTGATACTGTCCTTGCTTCCCATGATGATCTCCTCCTTAATCCCCAAAGTTTTAGCCAAGGCTGAGCATCCTGATGACGCCTGAGCTTGAGGCACAGGTGGGGGTTTTGATAAAAGTTAGAAGCAATTTTTGGGAGCCTCTTGGATTCCATATTGTGAACTCTCTTCTTATACATCAGATATCTAAACATAGTTGCACTTTCAATGAGGGACATGCGAGATTTGATCAAGATGATAGAATAGGGAGTATTTCTCTTGATCTTGAGGTTATAAGTTATGAATTTCTTTTGGATTATCTCAATCTTTCTCCACGACTCCCTAGATATACTGGACCCACAAACTTCACATCCGTATAATAGAGATGAGGAGAGTCTCAAAGAGAACTTTTTTTACTTCAAATAAAATTAGATTATAATTAAAGAAAAAAATGGAAAGAGAAAAGAATATGATAATAGATCATAATTAAAGATAAATGGATGACAATTAGAGGATGGATTAAAAAATTGACAAATATGTTTGAATTCAATGGTGGTGGTTTTATCTTGGTTATGTGGTTCTTTTTGTGGAGATTTTATTTATTAAGTGGAATTCAGTTGAAACTTAAATATATTATATTATAATTTAAAGGAAAAAAAATGAATATATTAAATTTAGTTAAAGAAAAAATGAAAGGAGAAAAAGAATATAATACATCATAAAACTAAAGATAAAAGGATAACATATTTTTTGTTGGAGATTTATATTAAGTGGAATTTAGTTGAAATTTGAATATTAGGATTATAATAAAGAAACAAAAATGGGATCGAGAAATAAATATAATAGATCATTAATTAAAAAATAAAAAAGGATAACAATTAAAAAAAAAATAAATTTGAATTCATGGTGGTTTTATAGGTTGTGGTTTTCTTTTGAAGATTAATATTAAGTGGAATTTAGTTGAAACTTGAAAATATGAATTAAAATCATCATATGTACATGATTTAAAGTATTTATGGAAATTTTTATTAAGTGGAATTTAATTAAAATTTGAAATTATGAATTAAAAGCAAAACAACGTTAGCAATATTATTATATATTTATTATTATAGTAAAATTTAAGTATTAAATTTATTTTTTTAGAAATGAAATTATGTTTTGAGTTTTTAAAATTGAATTTTTAAGTTTTTATTGTGGGATTGAGGATTTTGTCATTTAAAATCAAAATTTTCAAATTAAAAATGTGTATAAAACAAAAAACTCTAATCGTCTAAGTGTCCTTATAAATTAAACAATCGATTTTATTTTATTTTCCAAATTTATGGATTTTTAGATGGTTGATATTTTCTTTTCCAAAAAAAGTAGTTTCCATTCATATTAAATTGATTTTTTCCCTTGCTGATGATTTTTATTATTGAATGTAAACCTTAGCTATATTATATATTTTTACAATTCAATTTTAAATAATGATGCAATATAAAAAATAAAATTTAAGTCAACACTACAATAAATAAGATTTCTTCTTTTGTCATCACATTTTTTTTTTGTAAGTTTAGCAATATTTTTCATTCATTCATCTATAAACAGGCAAGTTACAAATATATGAGTCGTTCGGTGGCTTCACCCTTTCTAGTGTGAAACTAGGTTTGTTGGTCACCAAATCGCATTATAAGTCATCCAAAACATAGATAGTTTGAGTCTTTTTAGCAAAGCCTGGCCTTACTGTGCATCGTTGTGTTGGTGGTCGTAGTCATTGCTTTGGCCACTATGCACTTCATTAACCGGTAAAGATGAACAGACTATCTGAAAAGGGTGAGATGGTCACGCATGTACCCAAGGTCCATGATTAGCTCCCCCCAGTCTTCGACTAACAATTCAAGCTCAGCTTACGAATTCAACTACACCTTCCAATTCGCAATCAATTGTTTCACCTGCGTTGGGGTCCCTTCGCAGTAAGCCTTGGAATTAAATTTTTTATTTTAATATATTAGACATTGTAATTTTTTATATTAGATAGTTTATTGCACATGACATACAATTAAGGCATGACGTGATACTTCATATTAATTTGATTTTTTTGACATAGAAATTTTACCATAGATAATTTGTTTGTCTTTGAATTAAGATGAGTATAAATTTAAAGTTAAATAAATAGTTTGTTACAATAATTATCTTTTTTAAATATTATTTATTTTATGTATATGGTATATATGCACTATTTAATATAAAGATACTACACGTTGTAATTTCTCCTCCTTATTTGGTCCCATAAATTAAAGATGGAATAAAATATGCACAAGCACATTTCAATAAACTCTTAGCTTTTATAACAAACGATGATGTTGGGGTTAATGTTTCATCCAATATTATCTATGCACCTATCTCTATTTTGCTCCAAGGTTATCTAATCCATTAATTACTTTCATTACACCCCTTTGTCGTATTCAAATGTGTTTCATTAGTAAATTTATGAGTTTGTTCAAGCATTCAATAATTTCTATCGATTACCTTTTGCATAAGAGGCAGGTAATAAGCAACAATGCTGCATATTACACTTGTTTGGATATTAAATTCTGATTCTTTGGACTTTTTTTGTATAGTATTTAAGCGATAAAATGTAGTTTCTTTTTAGATGTATTATGAGACGCATATAGATTTATTATGTTGATATTTATGATGATATGTGAATATTCCACATAAGTATTTTTTTTTTTAACCTTTTTGAGGCAAATGTGCACCAGAGGCTTTCTAGAATATAAACAACATATGTGAATGTAATTTTATTTGCTTGATAAAAAAATTTGTAGATACAAAGTATACAATT
>APFE030485944.1:0-13227 GCA_000404065.3 Pinus taeda
TTTTTTTTTTTTTTTTTTTTGGACCGTCCTCGTACAGACAAGGCATCACCATTCTGGCTCTCCATATTTTTCCGTCTCATCTCCTCCATCAGCAAGGATGAGACTATTTCATCAAATTGCAAGGCTATTGCGTTGCTACCTATTGCAATAACCAGACTATCCCACGAATTTGGTAGAGAACACAACAAACTGATGCACTTATCTTCATCTGAAATTTTAATATCAACAGATGCTAACTGACTTACCAGAGTATTAAATGCGTTCAAATGCTTTGTCACTGAGTCTCCATCTTTCATCCTTAGGTTATACATTTTTTTCCGCAGGAACAGTTTATTCACCAGAGACTTAGATTGGTATAAAGTCCCTAATTTGTCCCACAAATCCTTCGTCGTAGCTTCCCCTGATACATTCAACAATACTGAATATGAGACACACAATCGTATTGTGCTCTTTTCCTTCTGATCCAACTTCTTCCATTCTTCAGTAGACACTCCCGTTGGTTTAGTACCCAAATCTACCGCGATCCACTGATCTTTATCCACCAATAGATCCTCCATCTTGGGTTTCCACAACTCAAATCTTTGACCATTAAATTTCTCGATCTCTATATTTCCACTACTCGCCATCTTCTTTCACCGCCAGAATCGATCTTGCAAATCTCCCACTGAATAGGGTCTACTACAGGCCCGAGCGAAACCCCTCAGCAACAAAGGCGTCCCTTGAAGCCAAAACTACTCTGATACCAAATGTAGGTTTTAACCCCGTACAGAAATTACCTACATTCGAATTCTAAAACACAGAAAATAAACAATGCGAGAGCATAAGAGCATAACACATAAAACACATATACACAGAGATTTTCCCTTGGATCCCAAAACCGGGACTACCAGCTTGATTTTTCATTATTTTCCTTTCAATGTTACAATACATATTTATACATGCCGAAGCATCCAATACCATAGACCGAAAAACCATCACGTCCAATACCATGGACTAAAAACCATCGCATCCAAAAAACATGTGCGAAAATCATGCACAAAACCATAGGTGGGTCCGCCCAACCTAACATAGGTTCCAAAACCAAACTTTTATGGGGTGCTGCCACGAACCCCATAAAGTGGGGTTACGGGTACCCCTCAAACCCCCTGTTAACTATGTGGAAAGAATATAACACAACCCAACAATTTTTTCTTACATATATTTTGCATGATATCCTTGAAACAAAAAGCCTACCTGGATTGACAATTGTGTGTGAGTTAGATCCACTATTTTGATTTAAAAGGACAATTAATCTACCCAACAGTCCTAAAGTTTCCTTCTGCCATGTAAGAGATGAAAAATTCCATAGGATATTCACAACTGATCCTAAATTATAGCGATGAGAGAATATATGAGATCTAAGGCTTTGGCCAACATGTAGAAGGATCCATCTAAAAATGGTCTTACAAAGATTAGGAAATTTTCCAAATCTAGTATAAAAACCTTGTCTCGGATTTCCTCTGAATAGCCAGATCTTGAGGTTGGGTGAGTTCCTTCATACCCTCCTTTGAAAGAAAACTAATGCCCTCAAAATTTATAGATTTACTAACAGAGTCTAAAAATACATTGAGATCAAACCCTCCAAGAAAATTTCCTTCTCCATAATCCTATAGGTCTCTACTAGCACCATCACCAGAGGCTAGATCAAAGGTACCAATGGGAGATAGAGAATTGGTTGTGCAGGTGGCATAAACCACATTTCCATAGGTTGACTCAAGAGTAATATTGATGGGGCTAGGGTTAACATCAACATGGATGACGATTGCATCCACATAAGAGCTCAGCTTGGTGAAGGCCTTTGACCTTGATTTCTTCGATGTTTTCTTTGCGAAATTATTTATGATGACCTTCTTAGGGTATTTTTCAATACCCACAACATGACAATGACCATATTCCCATCCAATAGTTTCGTCAACAGGGGTTTTAATAATAAAAACATTTTTTGCTATGACATGACTCGACAAGACCTCCTTCATGGTGATCGTGGCGCTAGTTGTAGCCATGCTATTGAGTTTTTGCAGTCGGGAGAAAAAATTAAATAACATATAATTATTATTATTTTATTATAAATATTATATATCACAATATGACAACATATATTTTTATCCTTCACATTTAAATAACACTTCTATATTAGTAACTAAATTATAATTATCGTAGAGATTCAACATGTCAACAACAATGAATATTGTGAGTTTGTTGTCAGTGTTTCAACGTATTCCAATTATCAAGCATTTGCCTATCTTCTTGACGGTCTCTCGAGATGTTGAACTCATTGAGAAAAATAGCTTCTGAAGTGACTACATGTGAAATAATGGATGCGTTTAATGGATCTAGTCAATGGAGGTTAGGGTTTTAGAATGCAACTAGCTTAGAGCTACAGGGACTTTACTTAATGAACCTCTGACATATCACATGCATTCATGGCATACTAAACAATACCATTAATTTGACTACATATTGGAAATTACTTTTAAAAATCACATTATTTAACCCCATACCAATACGAAGCCAATACACCTTCCCAATTTAAAAAGCCCCTACATTCACTAGATATTATAGGTATTGATTTTTTATACCCCTTTATATTTTTTCATTAACTTTGAGCTCCATTTTTTAAACCTCCCAATATGAAAACCCTTTACCCCCTATAATATGCTCAATATATTATGTCATTTTTTCCTCAATATATATCGTCCAATATGAATACATGTGGTATGATATTTCTCCCTCAGTGAAGCCCCCATTCTTAGAGTCGTAACTGGGAGGAAAGGAAACAACGTGGCTCCTATTCTTGCTACTATGCACCCTTGTTAGGACATGGCCATGACCCACAGAGCCTCTTGCCCCATCTATTCTTCATCTAGAGATCATCCCACACCTTATCTAGTGGAATATCCCAATGGATGAAAGCCCATTGTCATGCGTGCCTCTCACTGATCTAAGTGGGAGTGAAGAAAGGATGAGATGGAATAGGCATACTTCTAGATATTAATCAAGAATCTACATGGGAAGTGTACCCTTTTATGGATCACAGATTCAGACCCAATGAAAGTTTAAGTAATGCATAGAGAATAGTTTGGGTGTTCCTACTAACACAGAGTGTCTTCGTTTTGAAGGAAAAACGCTTTAGGACTTCACTCATATTAAGGACTACCAAATCTCCATAAACTCTACTATAATTTTGAATATGAGGCTACGTGGAGGTGCACAAGAATCCAAAAACCTGGGTGGATCTATCTCCTACAAGGATACGGTGTAAGGGAAGGGCTCAAATCTATGGATTTGCCTCAACAACCCATGACCTTACATTATAAAACAAATGAACCAAGATATTTCCATGGAGGTCAATCTATTAGAGGTAAACCATATTTTTTCTACTTTGTAATGTAGGGTTGTGATCCACAGGTTCAATGGTTTCTAGCCTAAATTTGATGCTTTACACCAATGGGTTTTCTCAACCTATACCCCAAACTATGATATTTACTTATTCTCCAAGTTTTTTATTGTTAATTCAATACCAAGGAAGATATGGAGAAAGTTTTGAATGATGGGCCATGGTTTTGGGGAAGAGATGGGCTCTTCATCGCCCCTTGTTTCCTATATTTTTATGCCACAAAAATGGTGGTATCAACAATTCCAATAAGGGTGAGACTGCCAAACCTCCCTGTTCCTTTCTGGCACCAAAAGGTTCTAGATGAAATTGGGAACACCTTGGGATCATTCGTAAAGATGGACCTAAAAAAAAGGAGAAAGGTCTATTTAGCTTTGCTAGAATATGTGTAGAAATATACCTTAGTAAAGGTCTTCCAGCTCACATTCAGCTAAAACATAAATATGCTCAATGGACTCAATTGTTGGATTATGAAAATATGACATTCAGATGCTGAATATGTTACCAAACATGACACTTGCAGAACATATGCCCACAAAATACCCCAAAATAGAAACAGGGGCAGGCCCACAAACCAAAAGGATGGTGTCCTTCCAATCCCTACCCCTTATAAGATGAAGAAGAAGAAGAATCCATGGAAAACCCTATAAACCAAGCAGAAGGTGGTGCCTTGGTATAGAATGGAAATGAAACCCATATGCTATAAGGTGTTGAATCACAAGAGATCCAAGCACCAAAACATCATAAAAGGGAGGCACACAATGAAAATGGGATGAGGGGTACAAAGAGAGCTCGTGTTTTTGAGAGCTTAGACATAGACAAAAAACTCCCACTTAAGACAACATGAAACTATTTGGCAATGGTTCTAGCTGATCGCAATATTCAAGGATGGTAGAAGGTTCAGAAAAAGAAAGGAAAATAAGAAAAGCTATGTTATTATTATCACACCTAACTTCGAAATTTTTTATGTAATATTTTCAGTTTTTTTGTTCTTTCTCATAAGTCGAGGTACTAATCTTATTGAATTCTTACAACATCTAAAAAAATATAATTTATTCCTTGCTTCAAGTTGATAAAATTATGGTCTTTTTCCTTAAAAAACCAAATTATATATAATATATATATATATATATATATATATATATATATATGATTTGTGAAATAATTAATATAATATATCATACATTTAACTCTTTTAACTTTCTTTATTTAAAACGATAAGCTAACTATTTTCATTGACGAGTAAACAAAATATGCATTGTCATGTATTTGTCGATAGTGATAAAAGAGAAACATATCTATGAACTAAAAAATATAGCATATATCTAAATTAAAATGGATAAAGACAATAAATATTTTCTTCCATAGTGTAGGGTAAATGAGAAATTATAAGATACAAAATGTGACCAATCTTGGCACTAAGATACCTACAATGACATAAAAGAAACCTAAAAGTGGAAATTATGGCGGAAAGAAGTTTGGACTTGAACATTAGAAGGAGAATATAGGAGGCTAGGGTGTGGCTAGCCTTAGAGGGAGGAGGTATAGACCACTGGTATAGACCACAACAATTCTTGCACATTTTTTGTTAAGTGAAGTTAGTGATAGCCTGATCGGAAGAATTAAAATAAATACAGTATAAATTTGATTTATTTTTACATATTTTTTTTTTTGAAAATTTTAAAAATATTTCAAAATTTTAATTTTTTTTAATTAATAAATTTATTTAATAAATTAAAATAATAACACAAATTTAATTTTAAATTTAAATAATACCTTTTTATAATTATAAGATGAGTTTTTTCAATTTTTTTCCCACTAATATTTTTCCAAAAAAAAACTTAAAATTATTTGTATAATTAGTACAATACATTATATTTAAATTTGATTTTCAACTCTATATATGAGAGAGAGGTGGAGAAGAATATTGGAGAAAACATTTTATTTAATGTTTCCTTGCAAGACAATTTATTTCAATATAAATGGAAAAAAGCTTATGATTATATTGCTAATTTATTTTCTTTAATGATAGACCAATAAATCTAAACTATGTATATCTGTTTTTTTTTTAATATAGTATTATCTCCAAAACCTAAAGCTTTAAAAAACCATAAATAGTAAAATCACATTTTTTAAATTAAAAGCCATAATATTTTTTTAATTAAATTTCATTTAACTATAATTATAATATCATCTATAAGATAAATTGATTAATGATGACTATAATATGAAATCTTACATGAAATATGTGATTCATAGATCATGTATAAAAGAACACATAGGTTTATCTAAAAATTATAATAGTATTATTTGAAATCAACCTATAAATCTCATCTAACTTTCTATTCCTTTAGATATAAAAGAGAATACACCAACTATAATATAAAGATAATTAAAACCATCCAAATTTAAAATAAAATCATAAAATAACTCTTCCCAAAATGATTTTTTTAAGCAATTTAATAATAATTAAAAAACCATTTAAATTATAATAAAACTATAATCAACATTTAGTCTAAAAATATAAAATAGCTCCTTCCAAACTATTATATATATGAAATACTCTCACCTTAATAATGACACAAAACACAAAATGATAACTATTTAAACCATAATAAAGATATGGCCATGAAATTTTTTAATATAAACCATAAAAAAATCCTTTTCAGACTATTAGCATATTTGAAAACATCAGTGTTTTTTTTTGGTTTGGAAAGGAATTGCTCTCTACCTTGATAATGATACAAAAGCATAAATATTTAGGTTATATCTACCTTGATAATGATACAAAAACATAACTATTTAGGTTATGACAAGGATACGATAAGCACATAGTAAATATAATTTTTTTCAAATCAGTAGATTTATATTATTTTAATAAATTATTTTAACCGTGTTGAGAGGTGTTTTTGGTTTAATATAATAGAGATATTATAATGAGTTTTATTTCTTATTTTGTTAAAAAAATAATATTAATATAATATTAATAATTATATATTATAATTATTATAATTAATAATAAATTATTTTATATTTATTTTAATTAGATTATGAGAGAGCGATTAATTTTTTTGAGATGTAACCTCTTTTTAGAATGAAAGAGATTTGATCTCTATGTGTTTGAAAGATGTAAAGTTTAGATAAATTTAAAGTTGCATTAGAAAATTTGAATATATTATTACGAGCATAGATCCATCTTACGCCACAGATCTAATATGAGCCTAGAAGGATCAAATTTCTTAATGTACAAACTTTTTTAGAATGCAAAATACAATGTGTTATTTTTTCGTTGTTTAAATTATATTTTTGAATGCTAAATAGAATATATAGAGGACCAAATAAAATTTTTAATTATAGAAACTTAATTTTTTTTCTATATATAGATATATATGAAATTTGAATATCGACAAAATTAGTTACATAGATATTCAAATAGTTTTTTTAAAATCTATGTTAAAATATTTGGAAAAAGTAATAAGATTTAAATTTTAAACATCACACATTTTTTTTACTCTAAAGTACTTGGCGAGCATAATTCATTTTTTTAATTATAGCCGACTTTATTTTTTGTATTTAAAACATAATTTTTATTTTTTATTTTTATTTTAAAGGACCACTATTGCATGGACAAACTTACACATCCCCTGAACTATCCAATGAGCCTCTCAGCTCAATAAAAGTAATAAACTTTTATTAAACCATGGTGTTTATTGGTGGTGTTTATTGTAATGAGGACTATATAATATTGTAAGATGCTTTAAGTGGTAGGGCTTGTTGTGAGTGGTGAAGGATATAGCAATGAAGTTGAGATGAGCAATTTGTTTACCTGTCAATAATTAATTGTTTGTCTTTCATTATTTCATGTAGGAGCCATATTTTTCTATTGGTTGTAGATTGTCCAGATGGTTGCAGAAAGCTACATATTAATGCGATAAATTGGATAAGCTCTATGCGTGCATTTTTAAATAAGTTACGTTTCTGTATATATGAATGCAAGAAACAACTTTAAAGATAGATCGAAATATAAAAAAAAAATAAGTTACGTTTCTCTATATATGAATGCAAGAAACAACTTTAAAGATAGATCGAAATATAAAAAAAAAAGTGTGTAGTCACACTCACAAACCTGAAAATTTGATATAAACATTAGTGATCAATTGCTCTCACGGCTACTTATGAACACGGAATTTGAAAGCAGCTTTGTGTTTTATTTTTTATAAGTTTTATTGACATTGGTTTTTAAGCTTAACAACGTGAGTAGTTGAATTTTGATAGCTAAAGGGAATAATGAATTTTGATTTTTTTTTTAATGATGTTGATGGTTAGTTTAGAATTTTTTTAGTAATTGTTTCGAGATTATCATTTTTTTGCTCACTTAAAAGGTTAAGAAGACTAGTTCTGTGATAAATATTTAAAAAATGAAATCAAATGTGAATATAAGATGGACAATTTAAGAGAAAGTGTTTTTTTTTGTTGGTGCCTAGCAGAATTGGCAATGGCGGTGGTATCGTACTCGCGTTACACAGGGTCGAATCCCACCGGCTGCCACTATAACCTTTAGGAGGAACCGTCCAACCTGCAAAGACAGCCATCGGATAAGACAAGACTCGAACTCGTGACTTGCACAGCGGCACAGACCACTTAACAGATCGTCCGCTGGCCACAAGACCAAACCTCTGCAGGTGAGAGAAAGCGTTTTTCATTTTCAACTCTAGTAATGTAAAAAAAGTGACAAATTCTTTCATCACATAATATTAGTCAACACAAAGAGATACCTTTGATTTTCAAGAATGAGATTGATGGCCTTTTTCTTTTTTGGTAAGTAAGACACACATGGGATACATCTTTATATTCGAGAATGACATTGATCACCTTACTACGATATCTTTGTTTCCTTTATCTCTCTAACTCTTTATCATTCCATACTTTTTCTTTAAATTTTCAAGTAATATCAATTTTTTTTGAAGTAATCTATTACTTTATCCCAATGGTCAAGCCAAAAATAGACATGATTATGCCATCGAACATAAAGTCAAGGTTTTAACTAAAATTGAAAACGATTTTAAAAAACCATTTAATTTCACCATTTAAACTTCAGCTAAAAAATAATACAAAAATAAAAACCATAAAAACCAGAGTGGAAAAAAAAAATCAATAAAAAATTAAAAAAATAAAATAAATAAATATATAGTATGTATTCGAATAATTACTTTAATTATAATACTATAAGAATAATTTATTTCTAAATATAATTAACTAAAAACATCAGAAGATATGTAACGTAAGTTTTTATTAATAATTTTTATTTAAATATAAATGTTTTAAATCATAATTTAAACTTTATATAAATTTAATAAAAATTAAATTTAAACATTTAATTATATTAATATATATATAAATTCACTTTCTTTTAATTAAGAAATATTAGATCATTTGAACGTAGAAGTGGACATAGATTATAATCCAAAACTGTCCTATTATATATCATTTTATTTTATTATTTTTAAATAATTTTTTAAATTTATAAAACTTGTATTTTGATTTAATTACTTAAAAAAATCCTATATATAAAAATATTCAGCAAAACTAACATAGAAAACTGAGCCCTATCTAAATTACCAGTATAAAGTGGTTTAAAGTGATGGCGAACCATTCAAAATAACTACTAAAAATTATTATTAGACAATTCATTTTAATATTAAAATTAATAAATATCACAAAATTATTATGACCATAATCTATTTTAGATTGCATCGTATTGAAAATGAAAATTATTAATGTCCCAAGGAATTCAGGTTGGAAAACAAAGGGTACCAATGCCATCTAAACATAATTTGAGCAATAACATGTCATTGACTACTCTAATGAATTTTTAATCTCATTTTTATTTGTCTAATTTATTGGAAAATATACATATAATCATTTATTTGTGCTTAGTAAGATCTGCTCATTCAACTTGTCTTGATGATGAACCACATTAGTGGTCGAAAGTGTTGACAAAAGTTCCTAGTGCATTTTGCCAAAAGAATCTTTAAAAGATTTGATATGGATCACAGAAGCTCATTCAATAAAATATAATTTTACTTTAATTTTTTTTTTTTAAAATTATTTTTCATATTAAAAAAAAAATATTTATAATATATAGATACAGGGATGGAATTTGACGGGCATTTTTCCCGTCATAAGGCTTTTTGCACGTATTTGATGGCTGGAATTTGTCATTCCCCGTTTTGAGTGAAGTGCCTGGAAGAGTTAAAGACTGATTTTTGACGTTTGGAACTTTTTCCAAAACGTTTTTACGCACCAAACTTTCTTACGCGGCAAGTTTTTTCATATAACAGGGTATTTTTTGGGCAAGTTTTTTTAATTGAAAATATGCTAAATTCTAATCAGCGTTGGTATAGTTACAACTTACGCCCCTTTATTTTTCATACCGGGTATTTTTTGGGCAAGTTTTTTTAATTGAAAATATGCTAAATTCTAAATTCTAAAGCCGACATGAATTATGTGGGGCATGTATGATATACGTGGGCTTTACAAGTAATAAAGGGAGGTCGGCCATGAATAAGCAACCCCCTTAACATGAGGAAGGAAACATATATATATGAAAATTTCGGTTTTTTCCCTACGATAAATATATGAAAATTTTCAACATAATTATTTATTGAATGGTAATTTTTTAATCAAAACTTTATTAGTGAAGGTTATTTTATTATGAGAACATCACTCTGAAGGGCAAAATTTTAATATAACGTTTCTTGAAGGGAAGCATAAGGGATCCAAAACGCAAAAAAAAGTTGTGATGACGGGTAAAGAGAAATCAAATTCTACTCCTGTATAGATATATAAAATTACGAATATTTAAGTGGACATCATTTATATTAAGATATATAAATATAATTTTTAAAAAATATATACACAACATAGATTTTTTTAAAGTTTGGATTTATCAAGCCCAAAGAAGGATCAAATCTCTCACTTGAGGTGCAAATCTTTTTTACAATGCAATACTTAAAAAATTAATTTGCACCTAAAAAACTTTCATCCATTTCAACCCTTGATAGATCTAGGATTAAATAGATCTATGCTACTTCTATATGTGTGCTTGGGACATGTGTTAGCTAGTTAAAGAGTATAAATAATCCCACATTTCTTTGATTTCTAAAAATACATTAAGAAAATAGGTTAATAATATGTTTTCTTTTAAAATTGTTTATACAATATATTCATAATTGACATTGAAATATTTTACTCAAATTGAGCATTAAGATATTATATTTATGACTCACATTGGTCACATTAAAATGTGTTAACACATATATTCATAAAATAAAAACTATGTCTCCCCGCTTTCTATATAAACATATTAGATTTTTTTGTTAATATTCTTTTGAAAATACTACATGTTAAATCTTTAATTAAAAAATACTTATCAATAGAATAAAAAATTTCTATAGAGAGAGAATGAGAGTATTCCATGGGCATATCCAGATATATATCTTCAACACATTTAGTAAGAAATAATTATAAAAAATTCCATGAAAGAAATTGTGCATCTAGCTCAGACTAAAAAGTAGAAAGTGAATTAGATTTTTTTACTAACATACGTTTATATATATAAAAAATTATGTCATTTACAATGGATATAAACGATTAAATAACATATCTCTATATTGCCAGTGAGATGTTTTTGAACACACTTATAACATAGAAATATTGTAATAATAATTATATAGAAGTTTTATAAATAAAAAATATTATTTAAAATTTATTTTAATAATTATAAAGTTATTTTTAAATAAAAATAAATTTATAATTAAGAAAGTAAAAGAAAAAATATTATAAAACATTTTTTTAAAATAAATCTTATATTACCAGAGAACCAGTTTAGCGAATACAAATAATTGTAAATAGATTAATAATTTGAAAAATATATTTGAAGAAAAATAAATTTAGTAATTATCAAAGATAAAAAGTAAGTATAAAGGATAAAAATGTGAGAAAAAATTTAAAAAGTTGGAGAAATATTTGATATAAGTAGGGTGGTTATATTGTTGGCAAAAACTGATAGACATCAATACGATAGAGATCAATACATTTATTTTATGATACGTTACACATTATTAAAATTAAAAACATGTAGCAATATTTTTAACCTTAATTTTATCATGGAGATTTTTAATTTGTGAATAGATTTTGTTACAATATTATAGGACAATACCATAACTTATCAATACAACATGCCAAAAAAATAATTTTAATCACATTTTTTTAATCATAATATTTACTTAAAAAAAAAAAAAACATAATTAAAAATAAATTCATTTTCTAATTTATATATACTATTAAAGAATATTTTATATAAATTTTAATATTAATACTAAATTTAAAATCTAAAACCCTATTTCAAAATAGACATGTTTATCATCTATATAAAAATAAATAAATAAATAAATCCATATTAACTAACCTTGCAAGTGATTGATTGTTTTGCACATGCTTGATTGTCCTATCTTAAACGGTACACCTGCTTTATTGTTTTATTAAATCACCCACACGCACGTGCCTTAATGTTTTGTGAAATCAGTCACGTGTACATTTAGAAGGGCCAATCGAGATTCGTTGTACAGTCAATCAATCACATGTAGATTGAAAAGGACCAGTCACCCCTCGTTTTGGAAGTCTAGGTGTAGAATACCACACGTCATTCCATCCAACATATATCTTTGGTCCCTACCCACCAAAATGGGACCATTCATTACCTATTTTTCATTATTATCTTAGTTGTCAAACATTTTTGAATGTGACCACCAACAGTCTTTATGGTTGGTTTAGCATTTTGTGATATAAAATTGGTTGGATTTAAAATATATATATATTTATTTATTTTTAATATTAAATATAATAAATAAATCTAATAAAGTTGATAAAATTTTTAAAGGCATTTAACATTTTGGTATTGTATATGTTAGATAATACAAATATTTTTTAAGGAAATTGATGAGAGTAGTGTAATTATTACAATGACACTTATTTACTACCTTAACTGTTTTTTATCTATCGATTTTGATTGATTGATTCTATTGACTAAAAGATATAGAGTCATCACCTCCTATATACTTTCCATTTCTCAAAGCGAAAAGTGTTCATCTGAACCAACTAGATCCAATAGATAAAACTTAAATGTTTGCCATACTCTTATATTAAAATTCTTATTTATAAAAGTACATGTCACACTTTCATATACATCAACCTCTCCTCATATGAAGATATCTCCTTTAGAATTTTGTAATCTTCCTTTATTGGACCAAATATGGTCATCATCACTGCATTAGAATTTGTTAAAAACTTGGAAAGAATCATTAAGCTCAAAATCTTTTCCAACAACTTAAAGGAATTTAATATATATGGTTAGCTAAGAAGGTTTTGTTAGGAAAACTTATGTAGGTGTGATTTAATTTTGGATTTTGAACGGTGGATTCTCATTTTAAGAGATGAAAATGAATATCACTGTCATGTTAAGGATTTATTATGGAAGTGATGGATTTGCTTCTGAGGTAGAAATGAAGGGTTTCAACTAGGAAAATTTTATGTAAACAGAATGGAAAATAAATAAAAAGTCTATCTCGAGCATCATTTACTAGAGGCTTAAGAATATCTTTGTCTATGAATTCCTTATGTCCGTTGTCTTCCAACACTACCTCCATCATGTCCTTCCAAGAAATATAGTTTGAAATACCCTCAAGGGAATATTTGAGTCTCAATCCTTAGAATGACATCCTGTACAGTACTGC
>APFE030485946.1:0-12365 GCA_000404065.3 Pinus taeda
TATCCCTGTTTTCACAACAGATTTTTTGAATGTTTCACATCATATGTTCTCTGCATCCAATCTCGGTGAAAGTATTTGGACTGTGACATTTTATTACATTTGAGGTTCATTAGAATAACCTCATGTTTATCAGCAATCTCTATCTCAGAGCCACACCAGTGCTCTAAGATCATTGAAGTCAAAGCTCCAATCATGTTACTCTGAGTAGTCCCATCTGGATTATGAATAAAATCCCCAGCTTCATCTTTGAGAAATTCGCTCTCCATCTTTGTCAACAGTGCTGGAGATGATTCTGTCTCCCACCATCTAAGAAGTGTTCCAGTGAAACACTGTATGATAGTTTTGTAGGCTTCAACTTCATTCTTTCCTATGAGACACATTAATTTGTATTCTGTAAACATCATATCAATCATCTGTCTAACTTGACCAACACTGAGGTTATCTATATTCCATTCCCTATGTGAATCAGGGAATAATGTGTGTGTCTCTGGAATTTTGCCTTTTCCATCTAGGTCCGGAGTTGAATATTTATTGAACCGACTCTCCAGTGGTTCATAGATGGGAAGAATTTGAGATTCTGATTCTTTTTGTTCTTTTTCTTCCTTGAACAAAGAAGTAATGGAAACTCGTTCTGTAGCTTCAGATTTATCTAAGGAGGACTGAGCTACTTCTTTTGGAAATAAATGGGGGAATCTGTCAACAGGGTTGATAGGATTTTGTAACTGTACATTTCTTTTGTATAAGAAAGAGGTAGGGACTGGTTTATCTGTTTTTGACAAGTTTATCTTGTCAACTTTTTCTGTTAGATCTGTCAATAATCCCTTAGTAGTATCAATATGATCTACCATTTTCTCTTCTACTTCAATCTTATCCAATGATTCTTTAACATAAGATCTAACACAGAAGATGAATATTGTACATCATTAAGACACTTATTTACATCATTCAAAGAGACTTGAATAGTATCAAACTATTCTTTTATTTCAACATATTTTTCAGAACTCATTTCTAGACCCTTAATTGTCGTATTTGTCCAGTTGAGTTGTTCGCTAGATTTCAATATTCTTCCATATATACCCAATGCACTGTCATCCTTGAGAACTAAAGGAATGGCCTTCGCAGTATTTTGATTTTCTCCTGGGATGATACCTTTGTATGGAGGGAATGTAGATGGTGTTTCAACTCTATTACCATCTAAAGTAGACCAGGAATGTTTGGCTGCGGAGGAGGATGTTGTGTCAATCATCAACACATTTTCTGACTACACTTTTCTTTTCCAGACATAAAAGGAGATCCAAGAATTAGTCTTTTCCATATAATTCTTCCAGTCTTGGGATAACCTGATTTTTTCCTCAACTGTGTGACTGAGACCAAACAGTTCTACCTCAGGGTGTGTATATATGTCCCAATTCAACATCTCTTTAATCCAATGGGAATCTATTTTGGTCTTTCTGCAACCATCCATCAAGGTGAAGAATTTGTGCATTTCAGGCACAGAGGACTTCTTGCAGTCAACTGGTAGTGAGCAAAATCTTGATTGTGGAATGAGATCATTCATCTGTTCCAAGTATCCTAGGCCATATCTGGGCATGTTGCCTAGCCTCATTTTGTTGAACATTTTTGTCAGCCTTGGATCTTCATTTTCCAAAGAAGGCAATTCGTTCATCATGAGAACATGGTCAGACTCATGGGGAAATAGGATGTACAAACATTTTGGATTTAGACAGGGACTTACAGAGGTGGAAGGAGGTGCTTCACCAGTCCAAGGATGGTGGTTCTCATGTATCACAGACTCAGCAAGAAGACTTAGATTTACAGATGAGTGGCATTCAGGACACTTTATTTCTAATGAAGAAAAATTTACAATTTGTGCAAATTCAAATAATGAAATGAGACGATAGGAATTTAGAACAGAACTGGAGCAAGCGGTAGCTACAATGCTTGGATCTCGATATGTTTATGAACTTCTGCATGTTTGTTCTATTCATCTGCGGTCTATAGTTGATCTTCTGGGAAAAGATAAGACATCAAAGGATTGGCTCTCCTGGATGTCTGCAGAGGTTATCTTTCTTAAAGCAGGAGGCTTGGGGTTTGATACAACCCAGTGTTTAGGGACGGTGAGATATTCCCATCGAATGGTCTAGTGTTCAATCTTTTGATTTTTGGAATTAGTTAAAACAAAAACACTAGACTTTGAGTCTTTACTGGGTGTGTGGAGGACGATAGGATACAGAGTGTTTGTATGCTGAAAAAAACCTCTTATCTGTATAGCAATGTTATGTATTTTTCTGTGCATGTCAAATCCAGTTGTCTCGATCTACAGTTGTAAGATTTGGTCAATGGTTTCATCGAAGACATAAACAGAAAAGTTTAGGTAACAGTTAAAATAGACTGGGCCATTAGACAAAGGTGCAACTATTCCTCCTATTAATGAATCGGTGTATTTGTTGTGGGTCAAGTCTCTGACAGTAGCTAACACAAAGGTATTTAGGCCTTGGTGGGTCAGAGGATTTATGTTGATTCTGATACATCCCAAATGAAGGTATTTGGTTTCAAGCCTCTTGGCTTCAGCTTGTAATTGTTTTGGATCAAGGAGAGGGATGGACTGTACACAATCTGAGTTCTCCTGGATCTATCTTTATTGACTCTTTAATGCTAATTCTAGTAGCAGCTTTTAAGTGAAATATTGATAAATCTGAATAGATTTCAGATACAGAAATGCATGGTAGCTGCCATCTCGCCGATGGTTGTGATTCTTCATACTCTAGTTCGGTCGAGTTTAAAACATGAGCAGAAGAAAATGCGAACATATTCCTAAGGGGATTTTCTTGAGTAGTTGATTCTCTTTCTTCTATCTCACAGAAAGAAATAGACTTTCTGAAAGGTTCCATTTTTTATATAGAGTGGTTTTTCTGAGTACTAACCTGAACCAGAAACTTGGCTCTGATACAAATTTTACGCAAGGGCTCCAACGAAGCTTGCAACATCAACACAGCCTTGTTGAGTCTCTTCTCTACTTTTGCCACTTATTCTCTTTTACACGAACCCATACAGGAACCTACTCAGGTATTTCACGCTTTGTCGACCTTCTTCGTGACTTCCCTTGCCTTTTAACGGTCTGGCGTCCCTTCTACCTTTTTGCGAACCTCTGGCGAACTTCTGGTGAACCTCAAATGAGAATAACTTAAGCAGATACAACCTCAACAGCTCAAAAATGCACAAATACTCAGATGTGGAATAAAAAACACTCTTATTAATTCAAGAAAAATGGATTACAGAGGATTACAATCTATTCTTTCCTAAGATTGACTGTATTCACTTTATCAGACTTTTCTTCTCAATAAATGAGATAGCTTACTGAAAGCTTCTTGGTGAAATTACAGACTTAGTCTTCGAACATCTCAACACACAGATATACTGACTTACTATACTGATCTGGCCACTTTAGGTTCTCACATATGCCGAGCACACAGATGCATAGACTCCTCAGATCACCTAGGACTTTGAGACCTTTTCATGGTGCAAGCAGATTAGACAATCATCCGCAGTTGTAGAGCATGAAAATTTCTCGACTCTTAGACTCTCTATCTCCCACTCCAACTCTGAATGCCTAGAATGAGCCTTACCCCTTTCTTATATAGGAAAAGGAGGGGACAAAAATCTGACCTTCGGGCAGACATACTGAGTACTTATTATTCTGTCAGTACATGAGATGTGGCTCAAAGTGCACCAAAAGTCGGAGAACTGCTCCGAGTCTCGTGATTGAAGAATCTCCATACTGAAATACACTGCGGATGATTTAGTTAAATCCCAAGGAAAATATTTTAGCGAGATATTTACATTGTGGATGCTTTTGGATAGTAAAGCCCACGAGAAAATTGCCACAATCAGTCCTTGTGACTTGACATCATTATTACATAGTGGATACTTTAAGGACAAGTCCCACAGAAACCCGAATCTTTAAAAGACAGTGATTTCGAGAAACCGAAATCTTTTGTACATGTTTTCGTCCCATGCTTTAGTAAAGACCCTTCTTACTATCATGGGCTTATTAAGTACATATTGGTGCTTAATTTTGGTTAAGACGAGCCACTTGTGGTGTAGCACCATGTATTGTTTCAGAATTTCATTTTCAGCATAATTGAGTATATCTTTGACAGTCTGACACGATGAGTGAAAGCATTCAGGAATATTGTGTTCAAAACATATTTCACAACCCATTCTGCTGAAAGATTCATGATAAATAGGATCAATCGTTGTCCTGTTTACACCGTAATCTGCCCACTAGTCTTGTAACCAGTGACATTACTGATTTCTCTGCATTATGCATGTAGTTCCAAACTTTAATTTCGTGTAGTGGGTCATATTCTTTTCATCAACATTTAGGAGGTCCCACCATAATTTTTTATATCCCGCAAAATCATACACTGTGTCTGGAAATATTAGTCTTGCGTCATTTCCTGGCAAAAGTGCAGCATTATGTGTCATGAAGGGCCATGAAGTGTTTCTAGTCCAGCTGATGTTGAAGTATCTGTGATGGATGCCCTGCTGACTTCCTCCTTTGCACCAAATCATAGTGACATTGTGGAAGTCATGTCTTAAGGAATCTTCTGCTTGTATGGCTGTTTCTTTGCTCTTTGAATAGACCATGTCGTGGATCCACCTATTACCTTTTGGATACACCCTTCTTTCTGGTACTAGATGCAAGATGTTAGTGTGTGGTTGGAGATTAGCATCTAACACCTTGGTGTTTCTTAGTTACCATGTTGGCTTCCAATTTTCTTTATAATCCTGCCAACTTTGGCTTTCTGGGATAGTTCTCAGAACCTTTTGATGTTGACTCTGGTCCCATTCTATAGCTATTATCAGAATAAGTTCATGTGGCTAGAGATGTTCTCTTCTAAGGAAATCTGGCAAGAAATTTTCTATCCCTTTAATATGCTCAGCCTTAAAGTTGAAGTTCACGAATAGAGCCTGCCACCTAGCAAACTTGGCTTCTCCTGGCTTTTTAATTTCTTTGGTTAATACCTTTTTTAGAGCAGAGGCATCTATTCTCAGTAAAAATTTCTTATTTACCAGGTTACTTCGAACTTGTCTATACAATTCCATGCAGCTTTGACTCTTTCTCTATTATGGAATAGTTTTGTTCCACAAGGTTCCACGTTCCTTAGGTGAACTGTACTATTTGTTCATCTCTGTCCTTTCTCTACCTATGAATGCCTCCCCATCCAATGTTGTTGGCATCTGATTCCACAATTTTAAAGCCATTATCGTCAGCAACATACAAAATAGGAAGTGTTTTTACCTTAGCCTTGATATGTTGGACTGCTCTGGTATGCGCCTCAGTCCACTGTGGTGGATCTTTCTTCAATCTTTGGTTCAACAAGCTTCTATCTTTTGCACAATCTTTATAGAAATTGCTGACATAGTTGAGACATCCCAGAAATCTCTGAAGTTGGGTTTTATCTATGATAACATCTGGAAATTTATCAGAAAACTCCAGAGCATGTTTTTGTAGGGATATCTGGCCATTAAATATAGTGTGGCCAAGGAATTTTATAGAAGTTTGAAATACTTCTATTTTCTTTTTGCTCAAGACCAATCCATTTCTTTTCACTAATTGCACAAATGCCTGAATATGCTTAAAGTGGTCTTGGATATTTTTGGAGAAAATTAAAATATCATCAATGTAAACTAGAAGCCAGTCAAAATATGGCTTGAAGATGGAATCCTTTAGCTTTTGGTATTTGGAGGGAGAATGCTTCAATCCAAAAGGCATTACTTTCCATTTGTAATGTCCTGCAGGCACGCTGAAGGTTGTCTTGAACTTATCTTTCTCAGAAATGGCGACCTGCCAAAAGCTTGATTTTAAATCAAACTTTGAAAATATTTTTGCTCCAGCTATCCTTCCAATGAGGTCTCCTTTGTGAGGGATATGATATGTATCGTCAGCAAGAACGGAGTTCAAAGGCTTATAATTTATCACAAGCCTTGGTATACCTCTGATTTGTTCAGACCTTTTGTTTACATAAAATCCATAGCAATTCCATGGACTATTTGATTCTCTGATTAACTATCTATCCAATAACTGCTTAATTTCTTTCTCACACAGTTCTTTGTATTCTCTATTCATTGGGATTGCTCTGCTTTTGCAGGGCCGCCCAGTGTATTCTGCTTTATAGGGCAGTTCAACTATGTACTGCTTCCTGTGCCAGAAAGCATTAGGCTCTTCTGAGCAACATTCATCTTCTATCCTCTTTTTGAGATCAACAATCTTCTTTTGGTTTAGAGGATTTTCTAGCTGTTCTTCCACCTATATTGTGGATTTCATATCTTTGAGATCTGTAAGTTTCGCTTCTGCTTTGTCCAGTGCCTTGATTGTCTGGACCATGGTGGAAATTCTCGGGTTTGAGATGTAAGGCATCTCAATTCTTTTTGAATTCCCTTTAGAGGTTGGAACAATAATAAAATAGCCAACTCTATTTTCCGTCAATCTTACTGAACCATGGGGTTCTATTGTTTCCAAGAAAATATTCCCTAGAATACAGTCCACTGGTATATCTGCAACTGCAAACTTTAGCTTTATACAATGTTGGTCAAAATAGATAGAAGCTTTGGGTACTTCATACCTGAGTGTTTTGTTTCCTAGACCAATTACTTTTCTGCCTGCAGAGATCCAGTATTTTGTCAGAATGACTTTTGTATTCAATATATTTACATATGCACCAGAATCAAGTAGTGCAATTAATGAAAACATTTCACCTTGTATGCAAATGTTTACCTGTACATGGTCCTGCTAATATTCAATAGCCAAAATCCACATCTCTCTAAATCCTATAATAGGATCTTTCTTTCCTTCAATGATTTCTACTTTTGGCTCTTTGAAGGTGGGTGAAACATCCCATTTCATATGCATCTGTAACAATGGGCTGCTTACCCTTTTCCATTTATGCTACTTTAGACTTTAAAACATAGATTTTAGTTTTGAGATTACGTATCTCTCTGCTTATCTCCCCCAAGTGAGTGAGCAAACCTTATCCTACAGTTGATGTCTTTGGAAGGATCGAGTATTTCGCTCAAAGGAGGCATCTACAAACAAAGGTTTTTTAGCAGTTCCTTTGGAAGAACTTGAAGAACGCAACTGATCAAGAAATACTTCAATGAGTCTGTTCTTCATGTCGCCTTCTTCCATGGTGCGAATCTGTGAAAGAGTTTTCATCTCTTCTTCCTTGGTTTGTGCCATCAACACTTTTTATTTTTGTGGTGCTATATCTGTTTCTTCAATGGAGGATTCAGTGTAATAGTCAGAATCAGAATTGGAACAAAATCAACATTTACAGTTTTCTGAATCTGAACAATCACAAGGCCGCATGTGAGTGTTTAATTCTTCTACAGATGAGGACTTAGAAGAGGAGCTAAATGAGTCAGCAGATGATTCTTCTAGTTGTTGCTGCTGAATCTGTTCTCTGATCACCATGTTAGGCAGAGATTTGTTGTATGGCTTCTGGACCCACATTTTAGGCACTGTATTTGGTTCTCTGTTTTGATAGCTTTTCCCTGTCTGTACAGAGGCTGAGATTTCTTACCTCTATTTTTCTTCGACTCTTCTCCCACTGGACATTTATTGGAAGTATGTCCAATCTTACCACAAAGCCAACAAGTAAGTTTGTTCCATTCCTCCTGTTTGGAGGTATGTAAATGTATATCAGATGGCTTGTAGTAGTGTGTTCTAGGGATATACCTGTAGTATCCCTTTCTGGGCCTTACAGAGGTTGTGTGTCTGCCTAAGGCCTGTCTTTTGCCTTTGTGATATTTGGCAGTCTATTTATATTCTTTCTTGGCATGCTTTTTGGCTGTCCTTCTTTTAACCAGATGATCATCAATGGTTAGACCATATTTATCAGATAGATTTACTATCTGGAAGCCTTGACAATTTTTCTAAGGATCTATTTACCTTATAATTGGTACACAGACTAACCAATGATTTTGTAATGAGAGAATAAATCTCTCCCCAGGTATATGATTCAAATGGCAATTGAAATATTTCTTGCAGTCTGATATAATCAACAAATGTAGAAGGCAAGGCTGCAAGATATACCTGTTTCCACAACAGATTTTTTGAATCTTTCACCTCATATATTCTCTGCATCCAATCTTGGTGAAAGTCTTCGAACTGTGACATTTTATTACATTTGAAGTTGATTAGAATAACCTCATGTTTATCAGCAATCTCTGTTTCAGAGCCACACCAGTGCTCTAAGATCATTGAAGTCAGAGCTCCAATCATGTTACTCTGTGTAGTCCCATCTGGATTATGAATAATATCCCCAACTTCATCTTTGAGCAATTCAGTCTCCATCTTTGTCAGCAGTCCTGGAGATGATTCTATCTCCCACCATCTAAGAAGTGTTCCAGTGAAGCATTATATGATAGTTTTGCAGGCTTCAACTTCATTCTTTCCTCTGAGACAAATTAATTTGTATTCTGTAAACATCATGTCATTCATCTGTCTAACTTGACCAACAATGAGGTTATCTATATTCCATTCCCTATGTGAATTAGGGAAGAAAGTGTGTGTCTCTGGAAGTTTTCCTTTTCCATCCAGGTCTGGAACTAAATATTTATTGAACCGACTCTCTAGTGGTTCATAGATGGGAAGAATATGAGATTCTAATTCTTTTTCTTCTTTTTCTTCCTTGAACAAATAAGTAATGGAAACTCGTTCTGTAGCTTCAGATTTATCAGAGGAGGACTGAGCTACTTCTTTTGGAAATAAATGGGGGAATCTGTCAACAGGCTTGACAGGATTTTGTATCTGTACACTTCTTTTATATAAGAAAGAGGTAGGGACTGGTTTATCTGTTTTGACAAGTTTATCTTGTCAACATTTTCTATTAGATCTGTCAATAATCCCTTAGTAGTATCAATATGATCTACCATTTTTTCTTCTACTTCTTCAATCTTATCCAATGATTCTTTAACATAAGATCGAACAACAGAAGATGAATATTGTACATCATTAAGACACTTATTTACATCATTCAGAGAGACTTGAACAATATCAAATTGTTCTTTTATTTCAATAGATTTGCAAAACTCATTTCTAGACCCTAATTGCAGTATTTGTCCAGTTGAGTTGTTCGTTGGCTTTCTGTATTATTCCATCTATACCTAATGCACTTTCATCCCTGAGAACTAAAGGAATGGCCTTCGCAGTATTTTGACTTCTTCCTAGGATGATACTTTTGTATGGAGGGAATGTAGATGGTGTTTCAACTCTATTACCATCTAAACTAGACGAGGAATGTTTGGCTGAGGAGGAGGATGTTGTGTCAGTCATCAACACATTTTCTGACTGCAGTTTTCTTTTCCAGACATAAAAGAAAATCGAAGAATTAGTCTTTTCCATATAATTCTTCCATTCCTGGGATACCCTGATTTTTTCCTCAACTGTGACTGAGACCAAACTGTTGTGCCTTAGGGTGTGTATAGATGTCCCAATTCAACATCTCTTTAATCCAATGTGAATCTATTTTGGTCTTTATGCAACCATCCATTAAGGTGAAGAATTTGTGCATTTCAGGCACAGAGGGCTTCTTGCAGTCCACTGGTAGTGAGCAAAATATTGACTGTGGAATGAGATCATTCATCTATTCCAAGTATCCTAGGCCATATCTGGGCATGTTGCTTGGCCTCATTTTTCTGAACATTTCTATTAGCCTTGGATCTTCATTTTCCAAAGAAGGCAATTTGTGCATCATGAGAACATGGTCAGACTCATGGGGAAATCAGATGTCTGAACATTTTGGATTTAGACAGGGATTTACAGAGGTGGAAGGAGGTGCTTCACTGGTCCGACTCCCGAGGATGGTGGTTCTCATGTATGACAGACTCAACAAGAAGACCCAGATTCACAGATGAGTGGCATTCAGGACACTTTACTTCTAATGAAGAAAAATTTACAGTTTGTGCAAATTCAAATAATGAAATGTGAGAATAGGGATTTAGAATGGAACTGGAGCAAGCGGTATCTACAATGCTTGGATCTCGATATGCTGATGAACTTGTGCATGTTTGTTCTATTTGTCTGCGGTCTATACTTGATCTTCTGGGAAAAGATAAGACATCAGAGGACTGGTTCTCCTGGATGTCTGCAGAGGTTATCATTTTTAAAGCAGGAGGCTTGGGGTTCGATACTACACAGTGTTCATGGAAGGTGATATCTTCCCATCGAATGGTTTGGTGTTCAATCTTCTGATTTTTGGAATCAGTTAAAACAACAACACTAGACTTTAAGTCTTTACTGGGTGTGTGGAGGACGGCAGGATACAGAGTATTTGTATGCCGAAAACAACCTCTTTTCTGTATAGCAATGTTATGTCTTTTTCTGTGCATGTCAAATCCAGTTGTCTGGATTTGCAACTGTAAGATTTGGTCAATGGTTTGATCGAAGACATAAACATAAAAGTTTGGGTAACAGTGGAAATAGACTGGGCCATTAGACAAAGGTGCAACTATTCCTCCTATTAATGAATCAATGTATTTGATGTGGGTCAAGTCTCTGACAGTAGCTAACATAAAGGTATTTATGCCTTGGTGGGTCAGAGGATTTATGCCGATTCTGATACATCCCAAATGAAGGTATTTGGTTTTAAGCCTCCTGGCTTCAATTTGTAATTGTTTTGGATCAAGGAGAGAGATGGATTGTACACAATCTGAGTTCTCCTGGATTGAACTTATTGACTCTTTAATGCGAATTCTAGTAGTAGCTTTTAAGTGAAATACTGATAAGTTTGAATAGACTTCAAATGCAAAAATGCATGGTAGCTGCCATCTCGTCGATGGTTGTGATTCTTCATACTCTAGTTCAGCTGAGTTTAAAACACGACTAGAAGCAGATGCGAACATATCCCTAAGGGGATTTTCTTGTGCAGTTGATTCTTTGTACACTGCACGACAACAAGACTGCTGACTTGACTCACCAATGTATACTCAAGGACAACTGCAAGCCATTTAGTGCATTTGTAGCAAATTATTATGAAAGGAGGATTATTTTACCAGTGTACACACAAGGAGAAATGATACATTATCATGAGTCATGACTCATTAATGAAATTAATAGGAAAGGATGACTCCTTTACCAGGCTACAACGAAGGAGAAAATGATATATGATCATGAGTCATGACTTATGAATTACATGTTTTGATGTGTTGTTTGCCCAAGCCACAATTTCAAATTTATTTGGAAAGTTAATTTTTATTTGAATCTTGGTTTTTTTCCAAAGATTTAACCATAAAAGTATTTAAGTAAACACTATAAAAAGAAAATTATAGTAAATTCAAAATCCATCACTTAAATTTCCCAAAAATTATATTAAATTTTGATCAAAATCTTATCAGAATTTCCACAATTTTCCTGTAAAAATTGTGGCCTCCTTAGAATTGCAGTTGTTATTGCATTTATAAACGTAGAGTTGCTGTGATAAACTTATTGCATGTCTGTCCTTCAAAAACTTAGAGTTCCTGTTATAAACTTATTGCGAGTCTGTCCTTCAAAAACTTATTCTTATTATAAACTTATTGTATGTCTGTGAAACTTGATCTTCACATTAGGCGACAAATAACCAGTTTGTTTATAAGCCATAAATCTTTAGCAGTGGTATATGTCCATCTGTATATGCCTATCGTTAGATTTTAACAGGCCAATAATCTCGTTAGATTTTAACAGGCCAATAATCCAAAGGCCGGTGGCCCATTTTGCTGCCTTGACTTGGCAATAGATACCTATTTCTGTACTTTTGATTGTGTGGAAATTCTATGAAATTAAGACTGCTGACTTGAAATTCTATGAAATTCTCATCACTAAGTCGACATTATGAATTGGTGCATCAAGTCAAGTCAGCTGTTAATTTCTCCTCACGCGTAGATTTGTGAATCGAGTCAAGTCAGCAGTCTTGTTCAGAGTATAAGCTGTTACGTCTTTCTATATACATGTACTCCAAAAAGTTTCATTTCTCCTCATGCGTAGATTTGTGAATCGAGTCAAGTTAGCAGTCTTGTTCAGAGTATAAATTTGACCCTGAAAACTTGTTCAGTCTTGTTCAGAGTATTGCCTTTTATATTTATTAGTTACTAAGTTTGAATAGTATTGCCTTTTATATTTATTAGTTACTAAGTTTGAATTTGAATTCGGTAAGATACCATAAAAATTCAAATCAAATATTTTCAATTCAAATCAAATATTTTCAATTCTAAAAAAATTAGATAATAGATATCTTACAGAGTGATGTGTTTGTTAATTTTTTTCTTTATTTATTTTAAAGCTTAAACAATTGTTATTAACTTTGAAAAGTATAACAATCTTA
>APFE030485957.1:0-48275 GCA_000404065.3 Pinus taeda
TTTATTAAAAAAACATTTGGATTTTTTTTGGAAGAATAGATAAATTAAGAAGTGTTTTGTACTAAAATTGTTTAATATATGGGTGATTGACTTAATTTATGCCCAGATTTTATTGGAAAAAGGGTTTGAAAAAATATTTACAAGAAAAAACAGTTTATGGATCACAAGTAGGAAAGCCACTTTCTTAACAACTTTCATGGTATTTTGTCTAGAATTTTAGTGAGTGAGAACAAAGCCTTTGTCTATTATTTGAATATTTTTGAGTATTTATAGTTTTACTATAACTTAATATAATATAAGAGATCTTCTTTGCAATCAAATTGACATATGGTTTAATATTGTTTGATTCATTTAGGTTATGGCCATATTTTATTGGAAAAAGAGTTTGAAAAAATATTTAGAAGAAGAATAGCTTATAAACTAGAGATAGGAAAACCACTTTTTTAACAATTCTCAAGTATTCGGTGTGGTCATTAGAAGTTGTTGTATATGAATTTCTTTAGTATTTATACCTTTCTTGTAGCTCATTGAGGATCTCCTACTCAGCGGGAACTTTATGTGATAATGAAATAAATTACTACATAAATGTTTTCTCCTCAAAAAATAAAGATTGTTGAGGTGATGGCCATACTTTTATTGCAAAAATAGTTTGAAAAAAATGTTTACATGGAGCATAAATAAACTAAGAAATCTTGTTTGCATTAAATTGATTTGAAAAAATATTTACAATAATCATATACATATTGAGAGATATGAGAACTATATCCAAATATATATTTATGATATGCACATGATTGCTTTAATTGAATAATCAAAAGACTCACTACTACAACTCATTGATATTTGAGTTTTGATTGAATAATTAAAATGGTCTAGTTCTTTCTAGCATGGATAAATAAACTAAGAGATCTTGTTTGCAGTAAATTGATTTGAAAAAATATTTATAATAATCATATACAAATTGAGAGATATGAGAACTATGTCCAAATATATATTTATGATATGTAGATGATTGCTTTAATTGAATAATCAAAAGACTCACTACTACAACTCATTGATATTTGAGTTTTAATTGAATAATTAAAACGGTCTAGTTCTTTCTAGCATACTCATTGTTTTGACAAGTTGGAAAACCTAAAACTATTATTTAATGCCTAATCATTCATAAATTGAGATGATAAATCTCTAGTCGTGATTTCTCTATAATTTTGGCACCAATATGAAAATGATATGAACCGTAATAAGATAATATTTTTCATTTTTGTTAGGTTTATAGATTTATTAGCTATAGTTTATATTACATTTTTTACTATTAACTATTATATTTGAACATGAATAGAAAAATTAAAATATTTTTCCAAAAAATACTTTATTTTTTAACAAAATGATAGGCTTTTCTTTTAACTAATTGGATAAGAATCAACCTAGAAAATTGAACTAAGACTTTTAGTAGAAATCAAATCATTGTAACCTTGAAATGATTTTTTAACAAAATGATAGTTTTTGTTTTTAACTAATGGATGCGAATCAACATAGAAAATTGAACTAAGATTTTTAGTAGAAATCAAATCATTGTAACCTTGAAATTGATGGCAATATTTTGAAGACCAGAAATATGTTTTTATTCCATTGTTTTATTTAAATATGAAACTTTTTAAATAGCTAATTGATTAAGAAATTTAAATATTTAACAAATAATATAAATAAAGATACATACTTAAGAAGTACAACCAAACAATTAATCATTCAATTATTTCATTGAATTCTGAAATTTTTTAAATAGCCTATTCACTTAGTGATTTAAAGATGTAAGAAAGCCACATAAAGAAATAAGGAGTACATCAAAATCACATAAACCATCCTATATCTATCTTAACTCCACATCTATCGAGCACCAAAACACATCAAATCTCTTACTATGCAAACCTTTCTTTGACTCAAAAATTGAGAAAATAGTTACACATCTAGAAATTTTATCTTCTCAAAATTTGATAAATCCATAATTAAAATAAATCTATGCTAATTTAATTCAAATCTTCTTATAGTAAAACATGGAAAAAAATTGAAACTTCACCTAATCATTTCATTTTATAAATTTATAAGTATATTAATATTACTCAAGTCATTTTATCGTTATTTTTTTATAAATTGATTTTTTATAACTGTAAAGTGAGTAACTTTTCATCAACACAAACATTAAAGGATCATAAAATTATTGCGCTGAAAAAGCATTAGAGAATTATAGTGCTCAAATGCTCATTTTACAACTAAGTATGACTTGATGTGTAAGCATGGCACTTCCTCAAAAATTAATAAAAATAATTTTCATTAATGTACGCCAAAACATTTACTTAAATCTTAAATAGCTAATGCTTTTAATAGCTTTTTTATCATATACTTGAATTTGATAGATCATATATTTACCTTTAACAAAAAAAATTACCACATTAAAGTTCCAAATTAGGTAAAATTTTAAACATCTTTACTCTTTACTTGAAACAATACCTTTTCTTAAATAAAAGATTAAAAGGTTAATTCAACACAAAATAAAAATCCTACTCCAAATTTTTCAATACCTATTTTAATTGAATATTTCTAAATAATTTAAAAAAAGGAAAAATATATATCTTAATTTCCATGTAGTTTTATTATAATTTTACTTCACGCATGTAAAAAAAGTCATTAAATCTAATATTGTATCGAAAGATTAAGTTTAATATAATATAATATTATTATTATAAATTTAATAACTTTGGATTAATACAATATTAAATTTTAATATAATATTTAATTTTTTTTATATTATATATATATTAATATATTAATGAGTGGGTCTAAGAGATGCTCTAAAAGCCCAACAAAATATGGAGTAGAATCTCACATAACAATGTGAACACGTAAACATGTAAAAACATAATGCTTAACATTTTATATTTTAAAAATCAATCTAATTATTACTATTTATAAACAAAAATATAAATGTAAAATATAAATAGGTTTAAGTATGCTAAATAAATAAAAATATAAATAAACCACGTGTATGGTAATTTTTATATTTACTCAAGAGGTATGGTAAATAAGTACAAATATAAATAAACTAGAAGTATGGTAAATAAATAAACCTTCTTTTTATATGTATTCCATAAACCTTTTTATATTTAAAGAAAGCTAAAAAAAAGGTTTTATTTAGGTGAAGCCTATGGACCAAATACCATAGGACAAGTAATTATTAATACCATGGGTCAAATACCATATTTATAATAGAGCTATCATAAATAAATAAATAAATATAAAATAGGTGTAAAGAGGTATGGGAAATAAATAAATATATATCAAATACGATTGGAAATCAACATCTAACTATATGCCAAGTCTATGGGCCAAATTATTATTAATATCATGCAAAAAAACATTATTGACACTAATATTAATATTAAAAGACTAATATTATTATCAAATCTAATATCCATATTGATATATTACAGTATTAATTAAAAGTTTAATATATTTAGATGGTAACAAGATTAAAAATTGTATATTATATTATAAATATTAAATATATATATAATATATACTAACTCTAGATATATATGGAAGGAAGAAAAAAGACAATAGAGTGATACAGGTGGACCTAATAGGGGGAGTGACCAGGGAGAGATGGAGACAAATTGAAGTAGGGGAGAGGATGAACAAAGAGAGAGAGATTGAGAGAGAGTGTGTATGTTTAGGGGTCAGATAAAGAGACAAGGAAGGAGAGATAGAGAGAATGGAGGAGAGAAGGAGAGAGAAGGAGAGACTAAGGGATATAGTAACATAGTTGGAGAGAGAGAGAGAGAGAGAGAGAGAGAGAGAGAGAGAGTATATTTTGGGGGTGATATATAGAGTTAGAGAGAGATAGAGATATAGATGGAAAGTGAAGATAGGGAAGAAGAGAGTGATGGAGGGAGGGAGGGAGAGACATAGATATTGATAGATATGGAGTGAGAGAGCATGCGTGTTTGGGGTGTTGAGATAGAGAGACAAAGAAGGAGATCTGGAGGGAGATATAAATATAGATGGAAGGGGGAGAGAGGGAAGAATATTTATTGCAGTAGATGCATTGATTTCAGTGTAGATGGTGATTTCTAATCATATTTGATTGTTTTCACTAGATGTATTGATTTTAGTTTCGATGTAAATTTCTAATGATATTTGATTTCTTGCACTAGATGAATTGATTTCAATGTAGATAGATGGAAAGTGAAGAGAGGGAAGAAGAGAGTGATGGAGAAAGTGAGGCAGAGACATAGATATTGATAGATATGGAGTGAGAGAGCATGTGTGTTTGGGCGGTTGAGATAGAGAGACAAAGAAGGAGAGATGGAGGGAGATATAAATATAGATGGAAGGGGGAGAGAGGGAAGAATATTTATTTCACTAGATACATTGATTTTAGTGTAGATGGTGATTTCTAATCATATTTGATTGTTTTCACTAGATGTATTGATTTTAGTTTCGATGTAAATTTCTAACGATATTTGATTTCTTTGCACTAGATGAATTGATTTCAATGTAGATGATTTCTAATTCTATTTGATTTCTTTCACTAAATGCATTAATTTCAATGTAGATGGTGATTTCTAATCCTATTTGATTGCTTGCTCTAAATGCATGGATTTTAGAGTAGATGGTGATTTCTAATCCTATTTGATTGCTTGCAATAGATGCATTGATTGTTTGCACTAGATGCATTGATTTGAGCGTAAATGTTGATTTCTAATCCTATTTGATTTCTTGCCTTAGATGCATTGATTTTGGTGTAAATGTTGTTTTCTATTCTTATTTGATTTCTTGCATTAAATGCATTCATTTTAGTGTAGATGTTGATTTCTGATTTTTTGTAATTGGAGGTATGATAATACATTAATATTAAATTGAATGCATTAACATTGTGCATTGATTTCAATGTAAGCACAAAAAATTATTGAGAATGTACATTGAGTTTTTTTGTTATAGTAAATCAAGTTATTAATATTAGAGAGAATGAGAGACAAGGTATGATGTTTACTACAATAGCTCAAGCTAAAGATTCAAATGGTTTACGATTTAACCTTTCCTTTTCATATAACCAATATCAAAAGGTGACAATCGAGATGAAAAGATGACAAAAGTAACAAGGGTGACAATAAGAATAATATAATAAAATAGTTTGAGATTAATCACAATGAATACTATTTTCAATTGACTATATTATTATTATTCACATTGTCTATCATTCAACACTATTATATTGTCACTTTACATTCAAAAAATTTATTTCGTAATTTTTCATCATTAAAGTTATTAACAATATTTATCATCTCAACAAACTGAGTAACCAAGAAAATTTAAAACTAAAATGAGCAGATTAATCTAAGACATGTTTAGCATATTTAATGTGATTATATTAATATTAAATGAATTTACATGTTATTGGTAAAATTAATCACATGTTAGTTAGATTTTCTTTGCTCACACAAGACTAAAACCAACCTAGATCCATCTTAATTTCAGATCTATCAAGTTTCGAGAGGGATCAAATATCTTGATGTGCAAAACCTATTTTTTTAGTGCAAAAGTTAAGGAAAGTTTTACACCTCAAGAGTTTTGATCCCTACCAGCGCTTGAGAGATGCCGAGTTAAGAATGAATCTAGAATGGTTTTAGCTCCACAAAATGCCCTTCAAGTTAGAATTGGTTCTTCTGACCTATGTTAATTAACATATGTCTAATATGCAAATAATATATATGTTTAATTATTGATAAACACTTTGAAATTAATTTCAATAATTATGGTGATTGTCGCGAATATGTAAATAATATAAGTTTTTAAATTATTAAATAAAAGTGATTTGAAATTAAAATTTTCAATAGTTAATGGTGGATTGTCCCTATTTAGTTATGGTATTGTCCTATTAATAAAGGTTAGTTATGGTGATTGTCCCTATTAATAAAGGTAGGAGAAATTTATTAAAAATGAAAGAAAAAAAAAAAAATATTTATTATTTTTATAAGAAATTCTATTTTCATTTATTGTTTAATATTTTTGACGAATTTTTTTATTTATATTTATTATTATTAAAAAAAAATTGTAATTTTTTCTATAAGAAAATGTTTTAAAGAATTCCACAGATTCTGTTTTTACTATTCATATTTTGGAAATGTTGATTTTTCCCTTTCAAGATAACTATATAAGAGGTCATTTATCTTTTATATTATTGATAATGATTTATTTGTGGTTTTTTATTTTTTTAACTATTTATTTTTAGTGGTGAAATTTCAAGTATATATTGTTTTGGTTGTTGATGCAGGAGCATCCAGCTCTTAGGAGACAGAAGGTGGTTGACGGTCTCGTGGAGAGACGAGAACAAACAATCATACATGCATAGCTGGACAGGTGTTAGACTTGTCAGTTATTTTACTTTTCTTTTATTATTTGTTTTATTTTCCAGAAGGTCATTAGGACCATGACAATTACAATTATGAACTTTTTCTTTTTAATTAGGAATTAGTAACAGTAAAATAGGTTAACAGTAAATAAGCATTTTTATGAATTATGTTAGTTAGGAACAGTTAATGGAAACCAACAGCCTTGTAAAAGAAACTGGTGGACAGTTAACCAATTCTGTTGGGGCAATTCAACCTGAACAGCAGAATGGTTGTGCCTCCGAGAGATTAAAAGGAAAAAGAACAACAGTGTAGGGGATTCCTCAAACAAAGTAACAAAATATACAGTCATTTGAAATAAAAATTTGTTGTTTTTCAATTGAAACACCACTGTACAAGTTAATCTCATGCATTAATATATGTATTCTGTGTAACTAAATTACATTGCAATAACAAAGACAACAAGTATTCACAGGAAGAGCAGGGCGCTGCCACAAAGACCACTTCCAGACAAGAGAAAGGCGAGTAAATACGAACGCAAGATATTGACGAGGTAACAAATATACAAACCCTCACAATATTTACGCTAATGTAAATGTTGGACAGAAAACGAAAAACTATTGTATCATTTCATTAACTATCATAACCAAAGCATACAAGAGTCCTGAGCATCTCACGCTCTGTCAATAAAGTTCATTCGAAACAGAGTTCCGAAACAGAGCTTTCAACCACGATAATATTACAACCGAGCAGAATCACAACAAGGAAGCACCTGAACAGATTTGGTGCGAACGAGGGTTTCAAAAAGACCCAAATACCAATATTACAGGAGACGGTTTCAACAAATATACAGAACGAGGGTTTCAATAAGTATACAGAACGAGGGTTTCGATAACGAAACACAAATATTATAAAACAACTGAATAGTTACACAGCCGAGAGAAACACTATCTGTTCACCTCTCAGGTGACAAAAACTAATTGACTCGAAGTCTTAAAAAAAAACCATTACAGCTTCATAAATAGCCAACATGGAAAGACCCTACCTGTAGAGCAGGGTTGGAAGGGTTCGAACGGGTGCCAACAACCGCAACGAGTGCGAAGCAACGGCGGCCAGCTACCTCGAGCGACCTGCAAAAACAAAGTAGAAGCAGGTTAGTCCATACAGCAACCGCAGATAAACCCTTGAAACCAGCAATGAAGAATACGAAATATTAACCCTTACCTGGGAACGAGGAGGTGGAAATGAAAAAATCAAACCACAACTATAATCCTGAAGACCAGTAGCGGAGACGTTAGAAGCCGAAGAAAAAGCGAAAGTTAAATCTGGCATGGAACCAGAGCTTACCTTAGTAGCCGAGTTAAAATGCAACGGAACGATGGGGACCCTGTCACAAAGTTAAATCCACAAATTAACAGGCGAGAAACAACGTTTAATAGCAGAGAAAGCTCAACAAACAGCATATCTAAATATATTTACAGTGCAGGAGCGGACGGCGTCGCCATAATCATCGCAACCCAACCTTCAGAGCGATGGAAGGCCGAAGGCATTCATAGAAACACAGTGCTGGAACCAGACAGGGAGGCGCGGATAAACCCCACAGAGCGTAGCTGAGATTTAGTGCGGCGAGCAGGTGAAAATGGTAAGTGAATAAGATTAGGGTTGACAAAAGGCGTGATCTGACAAGGGAGACCGGCAGGTGGCCAAGTGTAACCAGTACCACAGGTTAAAACCCAAAACAAAATATCAAGAGGCGCATACAGTAACCATAAATTCAACGTCTGTCATAATTAATGTGTACATTCCAATCACCCAAGCCGCGTTGGAGAGGCGGGAAGCCATCAAAAGTGGGATCAGAGCTAGTTTCTTGAAATGGACAAATGGAACAAGTGGAATTTGAAGGAAATGGAAGAGGAAGAGGAAGAGGAAGAGGAAGGGGACGAGTAGTCCGTAGGATAGCAGATGAGGGACTTCGAGAGGAGATTCGCATTTTGCATGAAAGATTGACAGTGGTGGAGGCTGGAGGAAGGAGAGACCCAGCAGATGAAAGTGATGAAGAAGTAGCTGAACCAGAGGACGAGTTTGAAGGGGTGACACCAGAACTTCGATTATTGAAGTTAGTTTTGTTGTCCAGTCATAAGCCAAGGCATGAGTTACCCACTTATGACGAGAGTTTGTCTGCAGATGTGTTACTAGATTGGTTGAGCGAAGTAAATCAATATTTTGAGTTTGAGGAAACCAATGAGGACAAACAAGTGAAGTTCGCCACCACCAAACTGAAAGGACATGCATCCTTGTGGTGGGATAGCATTCAGGCAGAGAGGAAGAGGCTACACAAACAGCCTATAAGGAAGTGGGCCAGAATGGAGGCAAAACTGAAAGAAACGTTTCTGCCAAAATATTACCAGATCATGTTGTATAGACAGGTGCAGAATTTGAAGCAAAGAGGAATGACTGTTAGGGAATTTACAGAGGAATTTTATAAGTTGAATTTGCGAGCAGGGTATGTGGAAGATACCCCAAAAAAATAGCCAGATTTGTGAATGGCTTGAGGGGGGAGATTCTCGATGAAATTGGTATCCTCTCACCCCAAACATTGGATGAAGCCTACCAGTTTGCACTGAAGGCAGAGGAGAAAATTAACCGGAAGCAGAACGCCAAGAGAGGAGGTGGAACTAGCAGGGGAAAAGGAAAGGTTTTTGGCAGAGGTAGAAGTACAGGTTCAAATGAGGAGGGCAGTAGTTCCAAGTCTGCTGGCACAACAGAGAAGGACAATAGCACTAGAGAAGGATGACCAGCTCAGCGAGGGCGAGGATTTGGTCGGGGCAGGGGGACTGTCTAGTGCTATCGTTGTCACAAATTGGGACACAAGTCATATGACTGTCCTGAAGGTGAACTAGCAGGTGGGAGAGGAACTTATGTGGCTCAACCGGAGGATGTTGAGGAGACACCTCAAGAAGCAGAAAACACACCAGAGACAGGTGAAGCTTTAGTGTTGAATAAAGTGTTGTTAAAACCAGCAAAAGAGGTTGCAGAACCAGATCAGCGAAAGGCTTTGTTCCGCACTGTCTGCAAGTCACAGGGTAAGTGTTGTAAATTGATCATCGACAGTGGGAGTACCGACAATTTAGTAGCTGTGGAAATGGTAGAAAAGTTGGGATTGAAGAAACTAAAGCATCCTACTCCCTACAAAGTGTCGTGGCTCCAGAAAGGGCATCAACTGTTAGTTGACGAATAGTGTGAGGTGGAGTTTCAGATCGGAAGATATAAGGACAAGATCCTTTGCGATGTCATGCCAATGGATGTCTGTCACCTATTGTTGGGACGACCTTGGCAGTTTGATAGAAGTGCAGTTCATGACGGAAAAACCAACTGCTATAAGTTTGTTAAAGATGGGATCAAGCATACGCTTGTACCCATCAAGGAGGAAAATGCAGCAGAAGCCAGTGGGGTTAAAGCACTACTGTTAGGCGGAAAGGAGTTTATAAAATAGATTGAGGACAACGAAATAAATTTTGCTGTCATAAGGAGACCAAAGGCAGTGGTACTTCATACACAGATTTCAGATTTGCCCGAAGAAGTTCAGAAGTTGCTGCAGGACTTTTGAGACATTGTGGTAGATGATCTTCCAGATGAATTGCCACCAAGGAGAGGTATTAGTCATTATATTGACTTTAATAGTGTATCTGGGCTTTGTCATCCCAGAAAATGAACTAAAAATGGACCCAGAAAAGGTGACAGCTATAGTTAGCTGGCCATCTCCGAAAAGTTTATTTGAAGTCCGAAGTTTCCACGGACTAGCCAGTTTTTATAGGAAGTTTATCAGAAATTTCAGCGAGATTTGCGCACCGATGTTGGATACGATCAAGAAGATGAATCAGCCATTTCACTGGACTGAAGCAGTAGAAAATAGTTTTCAGATCTTGAAAAAAAAGATTATTGAAAGACCAATATTAAGACTGCCTGATTTCAACAAACTTTTTCAAGTTCGTTGCGATGCCAGTGGTACGGCCATTGGGGCAGTCCTTAGTCAGGAGGACAGACCGGTTGCTTATTTCAGTGAAAAGCTAAATGAGATAAGGCAAAAATACTCAACCTACGACAAGGAGTTTTACGCCATTGTGCAAGCTTTGAAACATTGGCGACATTATCTGTTAGGTAACGAGTTTGTTTTGTTTTCTCATAACTCTGCATTGCAGTACATTATGCAGCAGCATAAATTGAACCATAAGCATGCAACTTGGGTTGAGTACTTGCAAAGTTTTACATTTGTACTAAAACACATTAGTGGGCAATCAAATAAGGTGGCAGATGCACTGAGTAGAAGAACGTTGCTTCTACAGGAGAGCACGATGCAGATTTTAGGCTTTGAACATTTAAAAGAGCTGTATCCGACTGATACTGAGTTTAGGGAGGCCTATGAGGCTTGCCAAAACCCGTTGTTACGAAATAACAGCATGTGGTTAGACTATAATCTACAGGAAGGATTGCTGTTTAAGGGGGGACAGTCATGTATTCCCAACTGTTCTATGCAGGAAAACATTATACAGGAAAAACACAGTGGGGGTCTGGCTGGACATTTCGGTATTGACAAAACGATTGCTCAGGTATGACATTTTTATTTCTGGCCAAAGTTGCGGCGGGATGTGCAGAGGTACGTGAATAGATGTAAAACTTATCAACTGGCAAAGGGTCACAGTCAGAACACTGGTCTTTATTTGCCGTTACCCATCCCTAGCTGACCATGGGATTCAGTTAGTATGGATTTTTTACTGGGTTTGCTGAAGACACAACGAGGTTTTGATTCAATAATGGTTGTGGTAGACCGATTTTCAAAAATGGCACACTTTGTACCATGCAAGAAAATCAGCGATGCTACTTATATAGCACATCTTTTCTTTACTGAGATCGTGCGGTTGCATGGAATTCCGAGATCCATTATCTCTGACAGAGATGTAAAGTTCACCGGTCATTTTTGGAGAACTCTGTGGAAAAAGTTGAATACCCAGTTGCAGTTCAGCTCCGCTTATCATCCGCAGACGGATGGTCAGACAGAGGTAGTAAACCGAAGTCTGGGAAATTTACTTCGGAGTTTAACAGGTGAAAACTCCTGGACTTGGGACCGTGTACTTGCTCAGGCAGAATTCGCATACAACGATTCCCCTAATCGCAGCACAGGATACAGTCCGTTCCAGATTTTGTACGGCATGAATCCGCGAGGAGTGCATGAATTACGAGATTTGGGGAAACTTGAGAAAAGAAGTGCTAATGGGGAAGATTTCGCCCAAGCAATGAGTAACTTACATGAACAGGTCAAACTGAAATTACAGGACAACAGTCAGAGGTATAAACAGCGAGCTGATACAAAGCATCAGGAAGTTTAGCTCAACGTAGGAGATGAAGTCCTTACGTACTTACATAAGGAAAAGTTTCCAAAACGAGAGTACAACAAGCTGAAATTTAAGAAAATCGGGCCCTGTAAAATCATTCGCAAATTTTCTGCAAACGCTTATGAACTACAGTTGCCACCAGGGATCGGTATTTCCCCTATTTTTAACGTGGCAGATCTGTTTCCTTATGTCACTGATTCAGCAGATAATACAGCAGCAAAGCCACCGCGGGACATCAGTTGTGAAGAAGATTTGTCGACGAGACTGATGCCAATGGCACCACCCCTAGAGATCGAAGGGATTCTAGACACACAGGTAGCTAAGCGCACACGCAGGAAGGAGTATTTGCGGTATTTGGTCAAATGGAAGAACCGTCCGATAGAGGACAGTTCGTGGCTTAACGCAACACAGATACAGAAAGCAGGCTATTTTGTCGACGACCTCATGGAACGGAGCCATGACTTTTTTCCACCCCGGGAGCCTGATGCAGGAGCATCCAGCTCTGAGGAGACAGAAGGTGGTTGACAGTCTCATGGAGAGACAAGAACAAACAATCATACATGCATAGCTGGACAAGTGTTGGACTTGTCAGTTATTTTACTTTTCTTTTATTATTTGTTTTATTTTCCAGAACGTCATTAGGACCATGACAATTACAATTATGAACTGTTTCTTTTTAATTAGGAATTAGTAACGGTAAAATAGGTTAACAGTAAATTAGCATTTTTATGAATTGTGTTGGTTAGGAACAGTTAATGGAAACCAACAGCCTTGTAAAAGAAACTGGTGGACAGTTAACCAATTCTGTTGGGGCAGTTCAACCTGAACAGCAGAACAATTGTGCCTCCGAGAGATTAAAAGGAAAAAGAACAGCAGTGTAGGGGATTCCTCAAACAAAGTAACAAAATATACAGTCATTTGAAATAAAAATTTGTTGTTTTTCAATTGAAACACCACTGTACAAGTTAATCTCATGCATTAATATATGTATTATGTGTAACTAAATTACATTGCAATAACAAAGACAGCAAGTATTCACAGGAAGAGCAAGGCGCTGCCACAAAGACCACTTCCAGACAAGAGAAAGGTGAGTAAATACGAATGCAAGCTATTGAATAGGTAACAAATATACAAACCCTCACAATATTTATGCTAATGTAAATGCTGGACAGAAAACCAAAACCTATTGTATCATTTCATTAACTATCATAACCAAAGTATACAAGAGTCCTGAGCGTCTCGCGCTCCGTCAATAAAGTTCATTCGAAACAGAGCTTTCAACCATGATAATATTACAACTGAGCAGAACCAAAGAGTCGTCACAACAAGGAAGCACCTGAACAGATTTGGTGCGAACGAGGGTTTCAAAAAGACCCAAATACCAATATTACAGGAGATGGTTTTAACAAATATACAGAACGAGGGTTTCAATAAGTATACAGAACGAGGGTTTCGATAACGAAACACAAATATTACAAAACAACTGAATAGTTACACAGCCGAGAGAAACACTATCTGTTCACCTCTCAGGTGACAAAAACTAATTGACTCAAAGTCTTAAAAAAAAACCATTACAGCTTCATAAATAGCCAACATGGAAAGACCCTACTCGTAGAGCAGGGTTGGAAGGGTTCGAACGGGTGCCAACAACCGCAACGAGTGCGAAGCAACGGCGGCCAGCTACCTCGAGCGACCTTCAAAAACAAAGTAGAAGTAGGTTAGTCCATACAGCAACCGCAGATAAACCCTTGAAACCAACAACGAAGAATACAAAATATTAACCCTTACCTGGGAACGAGGAGGCAGCAATGAAAAAATCAAACCACAACTATAATCCTAAAGACCAGTAGCGGAGACGTTAGAAGCTGAAGAAAAAGCGGAAGTTAAATCTGGCATGGAACCAGAGCTTACCTCAGTAGCCGAGTTAAAACGCAACGGAACGATGGGGACCTTGTCACAAAGTTAAATCCACAAATTAACATGCGAGAAACAACGTTTAATATCAGAGAAAGCTCAACAAAAAGCATATCTAAATATATTTACAGTGCAGGAGCGGACGACATCGCAATAATCATCGCAACCCAACCTTCAGAGCAACGGAAGGCCGAAAGCATTCATAGAAACACAGTACTGGAACCAGACAGGGAGGCGCAGATAAACCCCACAGAGCGGAGCTGAGATTTAGCGCGGCGAGCAGGCGAAAATGGTAAGTGAATAGGATTAGGGTTGACAAAAGGCGTGATCTGACAAGGGAGACCGGCAGGTGGCCAAGTGTAACCGGTACCATAGGTTAAAACCCAAAACAAAATATCAAGAGGCGCGTATAGTAACCATAAATTCAACATCTGTCATAATTAATGTGTACAGTCCAATCACCCAAGCCGCGTTGGAGAGTTGGGAAGCCATCAGTTGTCCTCCTCTTCACCTGAGTTATTTAAGCAAGACATTACATCATTACATCAATTTCACATAATATATACATATCATTCATTGAAGTTTTTATATTAATCTTAGGAAAAGTTTTTTTTATTTTAAGCTTCTAGTTTTGTATTTTTACATTAAATGTCTAGTCATACGCATATTCTCACAATACTAACAGACTAACTTTTTATTAGTTTTAATTTTAACATTATGAATTATGGAATTTTTATGAACTTCATAAAATATCCTTTTCGATTCTTAATAGATGTTGCACCTAACACATGAAGAAAATTTCATATTAAACAACTTAGGAATCCAACCCAAGTGAGAGAAACAATTAAAATTTTCCCTGTTTGAGATACTTAGAATCAAATTTAACATTAAAAAATGAAAAATGAAGAAATGGAATTCACAAAACATTATTATAAAAACTACTAAACAAGTAACCATAGTTCACCAAACAATTTTCCTTTAGATATAATAAAGAACTATTCAAACTTTAGCCTATAAAAAAGTGAATAAAAACTAAGTTTCACTTGACTATACACTATAAATCTATATATGCTAAACCATAATGTTAGAAATCTATTGTAATTTCAGGAAAAAAATATTAATCTATGCCTATTGAATAAAGGAAGGGTAGAATTATACTTAGTTAATAAAGAAATAAAATACTAATCTAACATGCTATTGAAAATGAATAGTGCGTCACGATACATATTCATGACAAAAATTAGATTAACTTGATATTTCTCATTATTATTTATACATAAGAGATGGAGCATGTTGACAAATAGTTTTATTAACTTAAAACTTAAGTAAATACATCTAAACTATTTCGTTGAATGGAATTTGTGCCTCAGATGCATACACCTCTCTCAAAAAGGAAGACGACTAATTTAACCTAATATTAGAGAAATGAATCTAAACTAATTTGTAAAAGGAAAAACAATGCATCTAAAGTAGTTAAGTAAACAAACCACAATTTTGAATAAAATATTAGGCTAGAAAATTACTCATTTGTATTAACAATACAATAAAAATATTTCTTAGAAATATGCTCCTTGAAAGGAATTTGTGCGCCTCCCCATAATAGGAAGTATGTAAGTCTCTCAAAAAGGAAGAGAACTAATTTACCTTATTAAGTATAAAGTAATTTGTAGAAGGGGAATTAATGTTCAGAAAGTAGTCAAGAAAACAAGCCATATTTTAGTATAAAATATTTGGCTATAAAATTACTCATTTATATTAACAATAGAGTAAAAATATTTCTTATAAATTATTATTCTCCTATAATTTTTCGATCATTTATTCATTAGCAAATGCCAAGATATAGTATATACAACTCTCTCCCACTTTAGTGACCTCTATCATTATTACTCTTAAATATTCCTATTTATGTTCCCACTCTAAGGAAACCTTCTTTACCTCCTTCCTTTTCTTATCTCTTTATCATTCTGAAGTTGACGCTTTAAATTTCGTGTGCTCCTTCATTTTTTTGTTATATTGTGAGATGGTCGATCATTTATTCATTAGGGAATGCCAAGATATAGTATATACAACTCTCTCCCACTTTAGTGACCTCTATCATTATTACTCTTAAATATTCCTATCTATGTTCCCACTCTAAGGAAACCTTCTTTACCTCCTCCTTTCTCTTATCTCTTTATCATTCTGAAGTTGATGCTTTAAATTTCGTGTGCTCCTTCATTTATTTTTTATTTTGTTTTTTGTTGTTCTAGCTCAATATAAAATTTTGTAATTAGAATGGGAACTAATATGGGTAATCTAAGGGTTATGCAAAAGAAAATTTAAAAAACAAATCGGTTTTTCTACTGAAAGACATGTTGTTTTAATGATAATTTCATAGATATCCATAAGGCTTGTAATATATTACTTTCCCTTGGTATGTGGTTGACTTAGGTAAGAGATTCATTCTTGAATATATATCTCTTTCCCCATGAAAGATGTGCTGATATAATAAGTAGTGAGCCTTTCCTTGAAGCATGGATTTTTTCTTAAATAATAAAACACAAAGTCCCTCACATCCTTCCTTTTCATGCATGAGAGTGGAGATTGTAGCTTATGTTGAGGTTGTAATTTTCCACTATAATACTCCCCCTACCCCCTTGTACTTTCTTGGGGTATGATAGGTGTTACTTACTTAATTAACTAGATCGTTCTCAAGTTGTGAGAGGTGTTATTCTCTTAATTAACTAGAAAATTTATGAATATGGGGTTACAAAAACCTTTCATTTTCAAATGCTGTAGAATTAAATTTTGATACCACCATGTCATCGAACGTGTCCATATCTTTCTATCAATATACATTTCTTCAGAGTCTAACCTTTTGATTTAAAGTGACATCCAAGTGAAATAAGGCCATACGCTTAATGCCATCATTGTTGTAGGAAGTTCCACATCACCCCATGCCACCTTGTGCAAGGCCTATGTGGTGTATGCATTGTTTGTTAAAGGGGGTTAGGGCCCATGGTGCACCAAGGTCATCCACGTATCTTTGGATTAACCAACACAATTATTTATGTGGCACACTTGAGAAATAAAATAAGGGTTATGATTTTGTTCAGCCATAGATCTATCATTTTTTGCAATTGTGCCATTTAAAAATGATTTCTTGTTAATGATGAACACTTCGACATGAATTCAGGTATATTAAATGAATATACCATATCATTTAATCAAATGACAAAGAATTTCCCATCTCTGTATTTTTTTAAAACCTTCGAACTCTCAAGGAGTTTAATTCTGCCTAAGAAACCTCTAGTGGTTGACACATTAATTGGTAGGCCTCATGACATATGCTTTCTCATCAATTATTGCCATCACTCTATTTCAACCACCCAAATTTGAAACATAATGCTCAAACAAAGTTGATGGGAGGTGGTAGGTCCCGTTAATTGATGGCCTCAGAAAAATGTTGATTTTCACAACATTGTTTCCACAACCCTACAACCACCAACTAAATTCAAAAAACGACACTTAGATAGTATTGATGGTAGTGGGTCATGGATGGGCTATCCCATCACAAAACATACTTGATAGACAAGAATATTCTAAGTAGCTAGCTTCTGCCCCTTTGCTTTGGTACTTTCCACTAATGTTTGTAGGGATCTGACGTAGTGTGTAATGGGCCCTATAGCTCAAACTAGTACTCACGACTACTTGCATGCTCATGTCCAAATTATAATTCCATGGATCCTTGATACTATCTTACCTAGGAAGGAAATAATGTCATGGATCATGTAACAACCCTCGTGGAAATTCCATGTAATAAAAGTTAATAAAGGAAAAAATAATAACCATAGTTGATGAGAAACTTATTCCATGCTAAATGTTGGGAAAGAACATAGTGATGAGGATCACTAGTGATTGATTAATGGCTAAGGAAATTTGCAAAGGAAATGGCGAAGGCTTTGGAAACGAAAAGTGGCATTTTTGCACATTTATTTATGAAAATAATCGAAATTAGGAGAAAAGGGAGGTGAAAAGTAACATTTTTCATGTGAGGAGCAAAATGGAGGAAAATAATGGAAAATAGGGAAAACAAAGCCCTCATTAATAAAAAGGCTTATGAGGAGCTCTCTCTCATTAATAAAAATGCTTATGAGGAGTTCTGTTTTGGAGCTCTCTCTCTATTCTTTCTCTCTCATACTTTTGGACACCTTGAGTTTCTTGGGAAACTCTTGGAGGAGTGTCACATACTTTGAGTTTTGGATCAAGAAGGAAAAGGAAGAGAAGGAAAGTTCAAGAGGACATCAAGATCAACAACTACAAGAAGATTTTCTTGTAGGTACTGAGTTGCATGTATGTTTTTCTCACTAGTTTTGGCATGCATGGAATATGGATGTGGTTTATTGGTCATGATTTGTTATTGGCATGGAAGATTACCTAGGTTGACAGTGGATTTGCCTAGCCTTTCCATTTCCTAGATAACCATGGTGTTATGGGTTCCTTTCTTTATTTTTCTTGTTGTTTCTCATGTTTCCTTTAGCTTTTTTGGATTTAATAGTTCCTGGAAGCCCTCGTTGGACAAATGCTTTGGAAGCCCTGTAACACCTTAGATTGAGTTATTAGTCATGGAAGGCATGGTTGGAAAAATATTATGGAAGTCACTGGTGGGTTAAGTTACTAGTCATGGAAGCCCTGGTTGGATAAATGCTCAGAAAGCATGGAGTAAGTTGTGGTTTGAGTTACTAGTCCTGGAAGCCTTAGTTGGAACAATTCTTTGGAGTTGTGGAAGACTTCGATAGAGAGTAATCTGGTGATGGTTTTGGCATGTTCGACTGTGAGGTGGAATCATTGTTTGATGGGTTGAGGTTGTTTGGCCTCTCGAATCCCTTAATGGTTTTGATTGATGTATTTTATGAGATACAACATTCATGCTTGGAATATGGCACAGGGGTACCTAGTTGAAGAGAGATTTGGCTTCGCCATGTCCATGATAGGGTGGTTCGTGGAAGTCCCACAACTGGTTGGCCTTTGCATCATTAATATGACGTTATTTCTCCTTCATTTTTCATGACTATTATACTGCTTTACACGTGGATGATATGGGTATGATTTACTTGGTATTTCTATTGTGATTACACTCATTATGAATATGTATTATGACAATGGCTATGTATGGATCTAATCATGTTTTTACTTGTAATAAGCATGGCCTAATGGATGAAACTATAGCTAATGTGTTGAGGAAATAATGCTTCTTAGTGATTATTATAAGATTATGAGACCCCCATACTCAAATTTGTTGTTTAAATTTATAGATTACATAATTGTGACATGCTTGATGAAATTCCTATGAAGGCTAGTAGGAGTCCAGTGAAGTCCTTCTTTAAGTATTGCATTTCTTTCCTTATTCTGTTGTTATCTTTCAGTTTTGAAATTGTCGTTGAGTTATTAGTAGTGACCTAGGCTCTGGGCCTAAAAATGTGGATAAAATATCAAAGCCGCGGGCATAACACTGGGAAAAAATGTCCCTAGGTGCATGCATGCCCATGTTGTGGGACCATCTGGCCTCTTCGACACATGTTTCTCCATAAAGGGAGCATCTGGGGGTTTAATGGTCAAAACACTTAGTGGGACGCAGGAGCTAGTTACCTGAGAGGTCAGAATGGTTCCTGACAGCCTTATTGTTGATGTGGAGGGCCTATATAGTGTATTTCAATTGGTTCCACTTCCTTAAACCGACATAGGAGGTTGAATCATATCATAATAAATTCATGTCACATGTTTACCCCAGTTGCCTGGTTACTTGGGTAGATGTGGGAGGAGAGTGTTACAGATTTGTATCAAGCCATGGTTCACCCCTTGGATTGGATGGGTTGTGTGTTTGTCATGCATTCATGTTGGTCACATATGTGTTTCTTGTGTTGTGAGACCATGTGCTTGTTGCATTTGTATGGTACGGGTTATTGTTACAGTGAGGTCACCATGTGAAATTGATGGTGTTGTTGTAGAGTGCGTTGTCATGAGTGTATGGTTTATCATGCATTGTTTATGCACATTAGTATTCACATGTGGTCAAGTGTGCAATGATGTGGTGGTTGTTGTTAAGCATGAGGTCATTGTATGTGTAGTTAGTATGGACATGCATTGATGACTGCACTCTAGCTAGAATGATGGGTATATGGTTATATCCTTATGTGTTATATTTCTATATGTTTTGCTGAATATGTTATATATGTATTACGTTGATTTTCTGATCTTGCAGATGACGTATCCTCCTCGAACTATGCTAAGGAATGTTGGTTTATTATGATTGGGTTTAGTTGACATGATATACCTTACACGAAGAATATCAAAGATGACTAGCAAGATGGTAGACTACAATTCCCGAGACTCTTAATATGGATCATATGAGAAACATGGTGTTGGGCATTCCTCTGATTTGGAAGATACACTAAGAATATAAAGGAAGAAATAAGAATTTGTAAGGTAGACAATGACAGAATCATACAGGAACAACAGAAATAAGTAGAGGTAAATGCAATGACACTTTAGCGTTTATGAAAATGCAATGACAATAACAACTTTAGATCATCCATGGGTATGATGAAATAACTAATGGGGCATATGGCAGTAGGTCTCATGGTGAATACAATTTAGATACAGATGACATGATCAGAGATGGAAGGCCCCTCGATACTCCAAATAGGAGAGGTGATGTATGCAGGTACAATTCTAGTTATGGTTCTCACAGACGTGATGATTGACATCATTATCGTACTTACAAGAGGAGTGATAGGGGATATTTATCAGACGAGTTTAAGAAATCAAAGCCACCTACATTTGATGGAGAGGTGAAGAAATCACATAATGAATAGGCATGTTTTCTTAGCATGAGGAATTTCTTTAGGTCACATGATTATTCAAAGAACATGAAATCCATAATAGTTACATACAGTCTCAAAGGTAAAGCAGTTATTTGGTGGGAAGATGTGAAGAGTGTCAGAGGTATTCATGAGGAGGACTTGACTTGGAGTGAGTTCGAGAGTCTATTTCAGAAGAAGTACCTATCCGAGAGATACTTTGATGATAGGGAAAATTAATTCTATGAGTTAAGGATGGGATTGATGATAGATGATGAGTACAGTAGCATGTTCTTATATTTTTTGAGGTATGCGCCTTACCTCAAGGAGGACAAGGCCAAGATAAAGAGATTCACTAATGGGTTACCAATTGCATTTAAAGACAAGATTGAATTTGACGATCATAGATCATTGGAGGAGGCCATATGAAAGCTAAAAAATTGTATGAGAAATCGAAATGAAAATCTGAGACTAAGATGAACTAGAAAGGTAATGCAAATAGAAAAGGAAAATGGGATAAGAAGGGAGCAAGATCGTAGGACACAGATAACAAAGGATATTCAATGACATCGAAAAAGTTCAATTCATCTGACATAGGATAGGGACTTTGATATGAGGATTAGAACAAGGATGCATTTTGGAAGCCTATAGAGTGTTGGACTTTTGGAAAAGATCATCGTAGGAGAGATTTTCCACATCATCGTGGTGGTAGATAGCAGATCTACAATGCTCAGGAAGCATAGATAGTGGGATATGTTGGGCAAAGTATTCGTAGAATCTATGCAGTGCTTGATAATAGACAAGAAAACCATCTTACTTCTATCATGGAGATGGATGGTAATATTTGTGATGAAGTTGTTCCTATTTTGATTGAAACTATATCTAGCTATAATTATGTTAATCCTGACCTGGTGGATAAGTGCAGTTTGAATAAAGAAGTGCATCCAAACTCTTTGTTAGTGCACTTGGATATACACACAAAGAATAAAGTTCATCATTGAGTAAGAGCTTGTACATTTGATTTGAATGGTATGACTACATCAACACATTTGAATGTATTACCCTTGGGATCATTCAATATGTTGTTGGGAATGGATTGGTCATACCTTCATAGAACCAATGTGGATTATTATGACAAAGCCATTGAGTGCTTGGATGACAATGGGGAAAAAACAATTTTGTAGGGTAAGAAGAAAGCAACATCAATTAGAATTGTGAGAGTTATGTAGGCAAAGTGTAGTAGCATGAAAGGGTCTGTGTTATTTTCAGTGTGCATTTGTAGTGACAAATGTAAGGAAGTTCAGGATGCTTATGTTCTACTTAGGTACCCAATTATAAAATAGTTTTAGGATATATTTCCTATGGATGTTTTAGAGTTTCCACTTCACAAGAAAGTAAACTTTTCTATTGAGTTGGTGTGAGGGGTAGCTCTAACATCAAAGGCACCTTACACGATGAGTACACTGGAGTTGAAGCTAAAGTTGAAGGAAATGTTGGAAAAGGGATACATTAGGCCAAGTGTATCATGATGTGATGCACCAATACTGTTTGGGAAGAAGAATGATGGTACTCTGAGGTTGTGCATTAGTTATAAGTAGTTGAACAAAGTGACCATCAAGAATGGGTATCTGTTACCAGGGATTGATTACTTGCTTGACCTGGTTAAGGAAGCTGCAATGTTATGGAAAGGTTGTTATAATATTTGGATATAATGAGGTACTAATTAAAGAAGAGGAAATATGCAAGACAACTTTCTACACTAGGTATGGAAATTATGAGTTTGTTGTAGTTCCAGTTGGTCTAACTAATGCTCTAGCTACCTTTATGTGCTCGATGAATAGTGTGTTGTGCCTCTATTTGAACAAGTTTTTTATTTTGTTTATTGATGATATATTGGTATATTCAAAAAAATGAATAAGTGCATGTCGGCCATTTAGCAGCAGTGTTGAGGTTGTTGAGAGAGCATCACTTGTATGTAACCTTAACAACTACAGTTTCTTTTAGACTGAATTCCACTACTTGAGACATGTGGTTTCTAGGGAATTCATAGCAAAGGACCCATAAAAGGTAAGAGCTATCATCGAGTGGGAAGCTCCCATGAATGTATATGAAGATAGATATTTCATGCGGTTAATAGGTTATTACAAGAGGTTCATCGGGAACTTCTCACATATTGCTTGTCTTATCACATCATTGTAGAGGAAGGGTAATAAGTTTGAATTGAAAAAGGAGTTTACAGCAAATTTTGAGTAGCTCAAGTAGTGGTCCACACATGCACTGGTGTTAAAGATTGAAAATCTAGATAAAGAGTTTATAGTATGTACAAATGCTTACAAGAGAGGATAGGTGGTATGTTATGAGTCACAAAAGGATAATGAGCATGAACAAAACTATCTAACACATGATGTTGAGTTGGTAGTGATCATATATGCATTAAAGATGTGGAGGCACTATCTTCTTGGCAGGAGGTTTCTATTGATGTGTGATCACACTGGTTTGCAATATCTATTTGAGAAACTAAATCTAAATGGTAGGCAGGGTCAATGGTTGGCCATGATCAGTGGGTTCGATTTTAAGATCATGTATATCAAAGCTAAAGAGAACAGGGTGGAAAATTCTCTTAGCAAATGGATACAGGTAATTGAAATAGCAGCTATGAGCTCCTATGGGATAGATTTACAAGGTAGGATTTTGTAAGCAAGTCAACAAGAGATAGGTATATGGAGATTGTGCATAAGTTGTAGTAAATTTCAGGTAGTGATATAGGCACAGGTACAAGTAGTGGTACATGTAGAGGTATATATGCAAGTGCACAGGATGTGGAATTTCATGTCACATTAGGTGGATTGGTTAGATTTAGGGATAGGATATATGTGCCATATAATAGCGAGATCAAGAAGGTGACCTTGAGAGAGTTTCATGCGAAACCATATTTACATCACCCAGGTTATCAAAAGACACAAAAAAAAGTGAATAAATTATATTATTGGCCAAATTTGAGGAGAGACGTAGAACAATTTGTGGCTAGATGCTTAGATTGTCAGTAGGTGAAGGCAAAGTCTAGGCATCTAGGTGGATTTCTATAGCCGATTTCGATTGTAGAGTGAAATGGGAGGTCATTTCCATGGAGTTTTTCATTATTTTTCTGAGGACAATGAAACATCGTGATTCCATCATGGTAGTAGTGGACATGCTGAAAAAGGTAGTGCAATTCATTCCAGTGAAGTCTACATTCTCAGCAAGTGATGGAGCATGGGTCTTCATTAAGAATGTGGTTAGGTTGCATGCAATTCTGAAGAAGATTTTGTCAAACAAAGATGTGAAGTTGACTTACATGTTTGGAAGGAGTTGTTTGTAGTTTTGGGCATAGATTTGGCCTTCAATATTGTTTATCATCGACAGATAGATGGACAGACAGAGAGGGTCAATGGATATTGGAGGATATGTTGAGGATATATGTTATGCATAAGCAGTAGGAGTGTGAAGAGTAACTTCCACTGGTAGAGCTTGCTTATAACAAATTGTACCAGGAGTCACTGAAGATGAGTCAGTTTGATCCAGTGTATGGCAGAGTTGTAATACTCCCATCAATTGGGGAGATACACTTAACAGGTGTTGATTGTACTGGACATGTTAGCTGAAATGGAGTAGTAAATCAAGGTAATTAAGAAGAATTTGTAAGCAACACAAGATAGGCAAAAGAGCTATGTAGATTGTAATAGGTTGTTCAAGGAATTTCGGTTGGGGAACAAGTGTACTTTCACGTCAAACTTGAAGAAGAACTCCTTGTGGATTGGATCATGTGCCAAGTTGCCACCCTGGTTTTCTGGACCATTCAAGAATTTCACATGTGGTTAGCACCATATATATGAGTTATATGGTGTGATATGGCATCCTCTCACGCCAAGAAAGTACAGATGCAACTCGCATGATATATATTAATAATTTCGGATGATATGGCATCCTCTCATGTCATGGTTCTCAATAATATAGGTTATCTTGCAAGAGGCATGATTTCTTTTATATGAACTCCTTTTGATAAAAATATTGAACTATTAGGAAGATGATTGGAGTCATAGTAGTGCCACAAATTTTGGCACAGTCGAAAGTTTTTTTTTTCTGATACCTTAAAATGGATCCATAATGTTTTACATAAAATCTATCCAAACGAGACCATTTCAATCATCCAAATTTCCCACTCCAAAATCCTCAATAAAGATGAAAACTAATATAATGATCCAATTCAGTTGACATAGTCTCTTCATGTCTCCTCCTTACTCACAATTTCAAAGTGAAAAATTAAATAGACATTATCATGGTTGAAAATGGTAGACAAAAGACATCATATCTAGAGAACTTTGTAACTTCTCATTACCTCCCCACAAAAAGACACCTATCTTCTTATTGCCTTTGTTGAGTACACCAAGAAAAAAATTGTGTTTTGCTTAATAAATTGGATATTGTAATGTTTATTGTAGCTGCTTCATGAGGCATTATTAAATTCAATGTCGCCCCCCTAAATAGTTATAAAATATCCTTGAGTATCTTAACTAAGTGTCATCCTAAAACATCATTTAATAGAAAATAAAACACTGAACCTATTTGAAGAAATAAAATCTTGTCAAGTCATCTTGGTTGCAAAATATCCTGACAATAGTCCTATAGTCCAACTGTTCAATTTTTGTAAATTTTTCATCACTTTTTCTAAGAATATACCAAATACTCTACCTTATCTCCCTCCTTCTTCTTATACCTCTAAAATATTAACCCTCTTTTGACTTATCCTTCCTATTCACATTTCACTATCTTCTTTACATTCTCAACTCTCCTAATTTCAAATTCACCATAATGCATCCATTGGTTTTGTATCTCATATCCCATCTCAGAACTTGAAAAAACAACATATTAACCCTAAGTACATGTTGTCACTTTCATGTTACATGTGTCTTTCCTTCATAAACGAATCCCCATAGTTCTCTTAATTTATACACCACTAAAATCTTTGGTGTTATGAGTAAATTTGGTGATATGTAAAGGTATATCGTCTCATCCTAATATAGACAATGATTTTAAATATTGATTTAAATATTGAGGAAGGCCATTCCAATTTTCCCCAAAAGTGAGATATTAGGCAATGTAAGAATTCTATAAAAGGAAATGTAATCGATATTGAATGTAATTATCTTATATTAATTACACAAATTTACAATATCATATAGATAATTCCTACACTTTTCTTTATGGAGCGCCATTCCAAATCTATTGCTCATTAACTATACCAAATTTACAATACCATACACAAAATTTCTACACAATTCTATATGGAGGACCATTTTAACTTTATTGTACATTAGATATAAGATATTGAACAACACACTCTCCATTTTTTAGCTACTCAACACAACTTATATCACGATGATAATGCACCTTATAGGGAAGATAATTCTACATCACGAACAACATATCATAGTATATGATGTCAACATTCTCGCAATAATTAGATTTTGTATCAAGTTATCAATATCAATACTCATACACATATGGATGCTACAACATCACCAAGATCCATTTAGATGATCTTACAAAATCTTATTCTTGGATTTGGATAATTTTTCCAAATCTTATGGTACTTGCATAATTGATATGACACTGAACATTTATTACTAAGGATGGGGATTACTCCTCCATTAGACTTATATAATTGAATTTCTACTATTTCGTCATTACATTTGATGCTACCATTAACACAAAAGGTAAATCATGACATATGGCATCCAAGGCATATATATTTTGCCTCTTAATATATAGCTTCTTAGTGTTCTCAAATTAGGGAAATCTAAATATCTCACCCCTTTAAGATATGATCGTTGTTATAAAGTGAAAAATCCTTTCAAGTTCTTAACAACAGGTATATTCATTAGTGATCACTACACATCTTTTCACATCTTACATGTGCAATCTCCATTATAGCCCTCTATAAGTAATGGCCCTTATGAGTCATCTTGTCTGATTTTTTTTCACTTCATTTATATGCTATAATACTCGACACCTTTGTTTCCACAATTTGATATCTCTGGGCACAAATGTAACATACTTCTTCTAATAAAGGATTTCTCCATTTGGTACAATAGCTTTCCACCATCCGCACCCATAGACAAGACCAACAGAAAGTTCATCTAAACATTCAACACTTAGATTTTAGGGCTATAATTAATTTCCATAGAATGCCATCTCTAACATTAGATTCATACACAATATTCAAGGGCATTGCTTCCAACCATTTCTAACTTACATATTTTAGGGTTATAATTAATTTCCATATAATGGCATCTCTAACTTTAGATTCATACACAATATTCAAGTGCATTGCTTCTAACCATTTCTAACTTACATATTTTCACTCTTCTATTGACTACAATCTACTCCATTTGTAGCTTTTCTTCATCGTGATGTCATCGGTTCAACACATGTTTGAACAAGGTATTTCTCACAACATTAGGTGTCAAAGGCAATAATTACCCATCTCCTAGGAACATTGGATTTTCTTAACATTAACTAATTATTCAATGCACACTATCTATTAGGGATCTTTCTAGTTAACCATTTTTTTATGTTTTCACTAGGTATTTCGATTATAGTTATTCACATGGTTATGTGTGCCACTATCCTTTTCTCTCCAAATGGTAAGCACCCTTATTTTAATAGAATGCTTAAATGTTTTATAAATACTTACACTTATAAGAAATTACCATAAATAAAAATTACTTGATCACAATAACAAAAACCATTGAATTTTCCATGATAGCTCTATTCTCTAGGTCAATACAAATATTCTTGTAACGTTACATAACATTCTATGTGATGTCTTACATGCTTCTTTCTCCCCCTAAACCCATCCCCAAATTAGTAGGAAAGTGGAGTTTCTTTGAAGATAAGCCAAGAAGAACTAATGTAGAACATTAAGACACCCTCACTAAGAAAGATGTCTGATCAACAACACACCTCTGTAAATGTAAAGGGATGTTTTTTTATTTTCTAGTAACATGGATGAATTAAGTTTTATCTATATGTATATGTATAACTAATATTTACTCCTAGTCATCGAGCCATATGTATTTATTTTATCATTCCATTCAAATATATAGTTAACATGAATAAATCGATTATAAAGCTATAAAACAAATAAATATATGTATTCTATTCTTTATTTTTATGTTTCAAAATCTTCAATTTAGTTACTAGATTCAACAAAAAGATAATTCAACAAAAAGATTTATCATGTCATCCATATTCAATGTGTTAATATGTATTAATTTCAAGATTTACATTAAATTCAATATTTTGTAACAATGTTTATAATAAATGGTTTTGTGATTATTTGTCTAATAAAATACGCACAATATTGTACACATAATGTCTCATTCCACCTTATTATGAGTAAAGGTGCATGCTTCATTCCACCTTGTTATGAGTAAAGGTGCATTCTATCACTTACCAAGTGATCAACCTTCACTTACACTTTAAAATAAAAGTAAATTATTCTCCAAATAAAATAAAAAAAGAAAGAGGAACAAAGAGGACTATATATTTTTTTATGTAGAATTTTATTTCAACTTTAACCCGAAATGGGTTCATCAAAGCTAACGTATTTTGAGAAATGCATATTTCTTATTTTTTTTTAAAAGCCTTTCAATATAAAATATAAATAATATATTTAAATATATATGTCAATTGGTTACATGTAATAATATATTTAATCATCTTAAGTACATGTGAGGGATGAAACTATTAAGATGCAAACAATTTTTTGAACTTTTACATTTTTAAATATGTTTAGAATTTAACAAATTTTCATATTGAATATCTACTCTATTAATAAACAGGTGTTATAGAGCAACATACTCCTAATTAAGTTGTTGTTATGCATTTAGAAAAATTACAAATTAATATATGGACTAAAAAAACTAATTACCTACTAAGCGATATGGACTTGCATAAATTTTTGGTAGGTAGCAAACTCCTTCTAGGTATATTTATTTCTATCTTATTTCAATTCATTTTTTATGGAAATACTTGCTTAAATTATGGTGGGCCTTATTTCCATCTTATTTCTATTCAATCTTTTTATAAAAATACTTGGTTAAATTATGGTTGGCCTTAAATGATGGTAAATAGGTTATTTACCTATGAACTGTTTTCAAGGATTTTAATTATGAAAGTTAAAAATGAAAAATATTTACACAAGTATTTAAAAGTCATGGAATAAAGATTCCAACTACATCCAAAATTATAGCAAAAGAAATATGAGGCAGCCATCCACATGGCACAAAAAATATTTTTTCAGAATTATGGTCCAGTCAAACTTTCTAATATTTTTTTCTATAATATTGAAAACTATATATTTAGTTTTTCAAAATTTAACCTTATACCTTGAATTATTTAATGTTAAATTAATAGTGATCAACAACAAATAGATTTCATAAATATATACATTTTGTATCCATAATCACTCAATCAAAAAGACAAATACCTTTGATTACCTAATCCAAATTTACAACAAAACATTTATTTTGAAAATAATAAGGTATGTTTGTGTGAATATACAAATTTAAATATATCCAAATAGTGACATACACATTTGCAAATATTTACGTCGTCATGGTTTCACATTAACATATATCCTACCGAACTCTATATCTTGTGGCATTTTCAACAAAAAATCATGACGATATATATTTTTTTTATACGGGGGACAGATTAAAGTTTTAAAAAGTAACAAAAACGTCAATTAGAAAGAGTTCATTTGGAAGAAATTTGCTTACATGAGTGCTACACTTTCCACCAAAACATCAAATCATTTTGACAATTTTCATCGCAAATTCCGGCTTGATTTAACTCTATTCGACTGAGTGATTTAACAGAAGATGGAGCCTGCCAACATCCAAGTAACCAAAATCAACTTTTGTTCAAAGTCCTTTTGAAAACTAGAATTAATCGTTGAACAGTTCCACAATGGAGCCTGCCAACATCCAAGAAACCAAAATCAACTTTTGTTCAAAGTCCTTTTGAAAACTAGAATTAATCGTTGAACAGTTCCACAAGATTTCATAAGTAATCCATGACTGGAAATAACATGCACCCCACCAGTACTAGAATCAATATCAGTCTGCTCCATAATTCTCTCCACCAATACGACCACTGTATTTTTCATTTACAGTGTCACTCATTTGATAAATGGTCGTCGTCTAATGGTGGAAGTACATTGTGAGAACTCTGCGGTCTTTCCGGGTATATTTGACACCGAAATGTCTCAGCACGCGTAAACGGCAACCAACCCCACGGGAAAAAAATTCCAGCCTCTTTACACCTAGAAAAGAAAATGTGGTATCGTCATGATAAATGATACAAACTTTCAAGCCAATAAGCTTGACCAACATGCCTCCAAAAATCGAAAGTGGAGACCTTCACATAGGAAACTTCACACAGGCCTTCCAACTTTTGGTAATTTACACCATCAATTTTCAAAACTCTTTTATTACTTACCTGGCTACGCATGTTCTCTACCAAACCCACTATCTAGATAATGATCTCATATTGCGACAATTTCCGAGGTAGTGTTAGAAAGTTGATAGTACACTACTTGAACTGAATCAACTGCATTACCACAGGCTTTGATTCTCCTGATGGCATTTAAAGAAAATCATTACATCGCATTGCTCACTTTGTCCATAGATGATAGATACTGAACGTCACTCTCAATATAACTGTAAACGTGAAACAGATATACTATGTTTACACTTACACTGATATCGTTTTACATTAAAAATAAAAACTTACAATCTTAGTGACTTACGTTATATATATTTAACTGCGAAATCTAACTGGTTACACTTCAAACAGTTAAATTAGGGTTGGTCAAACTATTTTAATTTTTTAAGCTTTTTATGTAGAATCCAGTCATATATTATATATATATCAAATCCTGAATAAATAAATTCAGCATCATAAAAGTCTATCCAGACTATTAAAAATCCTAAAACAATGCCGAGCATTATTCCCAAGCTGAGCCGCTTTTTTGCCAAGTTCCTTGGAGAGAGTTGTTTCACGCCCCTAGCTATTGTCTATTTCAATAATAAATTCTGCTGAAAAATATGACCAGAAAAACCTTCCAAAATTAAAACAATTATACTGGCTTATACTTGTTCCACGCCCTAGCTATTGTCTTTTTCAATAATAAATTCTTCTTAAAAATATGGCGAAAAACCCTTCAAAATTAAAACAATTATAAGGCCTTATACTGTTACCATAGAATTGTCCAATCTAACTGTACGGTGTAAAATAGTTAGGCTAACTATATGCTGATGTGATTGAATTGTTTTCCTATTAGACTAAGCATAATTATGCTGATACCATAGAATTGTCATATGTACTCTCATACTTATTGTCTTCGCTGACAGTGGTTCACACAGAAAACACGTGGTATAATAACCCACTTATCGTGATAAAACAAAGCAGTTGTCTTTAACGCGACTTTTTGAAAGCCTTTCCGGTGGCTTTTTCCGGTTAAAATCCGGCAGCAAATTATTGGAATCGCAAATTTGATAGCTAGTTTCTGCACAATCAAAGCCTCCCAGGGGTTTTCCAGGATGCTGAATCCAAATATGCAGTTAAAAAACCATTTTAACTGCAACAAATCAGGATTTAACCTCAATTTCTTCCGCGGTCACCGGAATCTCCAAAAATTCGCATTATAGACAACTCTAAAACAAAACATAGAATCCAACTTGACCTTGAAAACTGGATGGCCCAGCAGGATCAGCGACTTTGACAACCAATATGTCGATGACACTTATGAATTAAAGGCACGACATGATTACGGCTTTTGCATGCAATCTGAAAGATGGAGAAGGCATGTTTTTCTTATTATTTACTTTACTTTTTCTGATTCAAAGCTCCATAGAGTGCAATAATTATGCCAAAACATTCGCATTAATCTTTATCTCTGCCCCTTTTTAAGCTTCCTAGCACGATGAGGAACTGTAATTGACGTTTAAAGCTCTAGTTTCTCTTTGTTTCTTTCATAATTCTTCGTAATTATCAAGAAGCTGATAAAGAATTAATCTGATAAAGTATTGTTTTTTTTATCAGATCATGAATCTGATAAAGTATTGTTATCAAATTATAATTGCATTTTGTAAACATGCAACTAATGTCAAACACTCTAGGACACGATGGCTTCACGTTTTCAATAATCTCCTTTATTACAAATCTGTCAAATCACATAGAAAATTATGTCCCGGAATCCTTGATCATCCGTTCCCTGAAAAACACGAATAGTCATTATCAGCATTATGCTATTTTAATATTCTCGGGCTCCTGAGGAAGAAAATGACATTGAGACCTAGACATTCCTGAAGTGAGGAACACGCTTCATATATTACTCAAATACATTTTAACATTGTGCGGCTCTCTCTGATTGAGTACTGCCAGTGCCACAACTGCCTTACAATTGCAAGAGCATTTTTAAATCCCGAATCCTAAATGTAGCGTTTGGTTACCCAAAATAATTCAACTAAAACATCTTTTCGATGAAAGAGGAAAATTTAATTTTTAAATTTAATTAATTTAAATTTAAAATTAAGTATACAGTTAATTTTTTTCAAATTTATTTTAGCGTACAGATGAAATCTATAAAAATAAAACATCAAAACATTTATTTCTTTCATTTATGCTTTTAAAAAACATAATAAATAAATAAATTATAACTTTTAATTATTATTATTATTATTCATATAAAAATAGCTTATATATATTTAACTAATTAATTTGCAAAAAACTAACTAATTTAGAAATAGATCTTAAGTTTTCATTTATATATTATTAAAAAAATTCTCCTGGTTGGAAGATCAATGGTTGCTCGGTCCCAACCCTCACTTCCTAGTCGTATTCCTCCCCTCCCTCCCTTTTTTTTATAGTTTGTTCTAGTTTTCTTATTAGTTAGTTTCCCCTTATTATCCTTTAACCTTCTCTCTTTTAACTTTGTTCTTTGATCTTTTTGGTTGGTTGTTTGTATAATATAGGATATTTTAATAACATTAGTTTAAGCTACTAGTTATATACTAAGAATTTTAACTTAATTAATAAAAAATAATTTCCTTTGATATTGAAATCAATATATCATAATAATTTTTATTAATTATAATAAAATAATTAACAATTAAATAAATTTAAAATATTAAATATTTATATATATGTAGGTATAAATAAATATAGAATAGTTAATACCTTTTATTAATTCATAGTTTTCATTAATTTTTAATTTAATAACAGTATAACTAACTATTAATTTAATAACTATTTAATCCATAACTTAACTTATTTTTATTTTTTAATTTTAATTAAAATAGTTATGTTCCCTTTAGTTGGATGTTCTGCTACGACTATTTAACCTGCAACCTGGATTTGATTCTTTAACTTGTCGTGACAATGAACCACACTGGTTGGTTCGAAACACGTCGACAAATGAAATATCAAACATTAAAATCTCATCCAATTATATTGGCTCGGAATACCTCTTCCCAATTACTCAATCCACATGATATATGTTAATTACTATATATAAATTATTGATAAATTATTTGAGTTATTGATATATTTGACTTTAAATTTAAACATGGTGATTATTTGTGTTGTTAAGCAACATGTGGTTTATTTTATTGATATTGTTATAAATTGATATTGTTATAAATATTTTTTAGTTAAGTTTTAATTTGTATATGTTTTTTAATATTTTAAGAAAATGTCTTTTATGGATCATTTTCTTATTGAAGATATAGCAACTTTTTATTAGTAAAAATGGTTTTAAGAAATTTTTAACAATTTATTTTTTTATTTTGAAATAGTGATAATTTTTTCTTTTCAATTTATTATAATTAAAATAACATTTACCTTATACATTATTGAAAACGATCTATTTAGGGGATTTTCCTTTTTTTCATTTGTTTCTTTCTTTTTATATAATTATCATTTTTAATTATACAACATTTTCGTTGTTCTTCTTTTCACTTGAGTTATTTAAGAAAGACATAACATCACTACATAAACCTCTCACAAGATACACATGAAAGTATCTATGGTTTGATATCCATCTTAAGAAACCACTTTTCTTTCATGTTAGTTGTTTTGCACTTTTACATTTGTAAAACAATCTAACTGAAAACCAAATAAACTGTATATTAAATGGTCTTAAAGAATTATGTACATGTTGTACATATAAATATATAAAGGAAATAATTGAATTAGTTCAAGTGAGTTCTTGGACTCCAATAACTACACAAACTGACACAAGGTTAATCTCAAGGATTAACTATCCAAAAAACACCCCTTAATATGAAGGGATGCACCAATATCCAGGAAGGAGAACTCAAGATGCAGAAATGCATCTCAACCAAGAGCTTAATGTCCCTAAAGAAATGGTTTTTAAGGATAACCATGATGCAGGAGCATCAAGCCTGTTTTCATTTGTAAATCTGGAATAAAGAGGGGGTGTGATAATTTTAGTATTTTGTTGTTTGGGATAGGATTGCTATATTTTCTCCAGTTAAATTAGGATAAGAATGGAGAAAAGCTTCAAGTTTTAAATCACTGTGTAAAAAAAAGAAAAAGCCTGCTTTTTCTAACCCTGATCTATTCCTATGCATGTATCCATTATTATTATAAAAAAAGCAGCAACTGAACTCTCATCTCATCTGAGGGAGAGAGAGGAGCATGCCAGAATTATCATAATGAAACTTTCTCTCAGCACTCACGAAAACGATGAATGATGTCTTGTTAATATTGTTAATATGGTGCACGTAATCAATAGTTTACTGGGTCTGTGTATTAAGCGCTGAATGGTTAGTTGTATATGTCATGAAAATGACAGCTCCCTTGCCAGGGACCATTGCTTGAATGATGAGATTCTGCCTTTACATATGTCTTCTTCTTCTTTTCTGTTCAATATCATATAGCAGAGCAAGTGTTGGGCGAATTAGTGTAGAAATCACTGGCACAACATTCCGTGACTTCATATGGGTGCAAACATGTGTAATTGACAGATATAATCCGTGTATTAATGTTTGTGAGCACTGTTGAATTGATGTAATAACATAACCTGTGCGCAAGACAGTGTTGGGACGGTGATGGTATAGGTTCAAACCGATGTGTAGTTGTTCTCTGCGTGCGGAGAGGGTTGCCGGTGGCGCAACAGACGTGATGAGCCAGCTGTATGTTAATACAAGATGCGATTATGAAGAACATGTTAAACGTCCCACCGTATTGTTCAGCTGCATGTTTAATTGTCTGAAGTCGAACTGTTAAGAATATGCCTGCATATTAAACCTGTAGGCACACCGAATTATGCTGAACGATGTATGAATTATGCATGGGTTTTAACTTATTTGGCTAGAACCCTGGTTCGAGGGACAGTGTTATAGTTGAAACCAGTGCTCTATCGAGCATAACCTGTGGAGAATCCGTGTATGAGCCGTTGAATGACATAACACAATTGCAGTGTGCCGGTGGTATGGTTTGCGCGTAAGTCTTTTCTGGTTAATTTGAAAAGAAGCTAGCGATCAGGCATGTTACCAGGTTTGCATCATTTGGATGCATTGTATTTTGGATATATATTCGAATCAGAACTTTCTCAATTGAGCCTGTGCAACAACAATTAATCTTTTGTTTTCATGTGGACATTTTGTCTATATAATTGACTCTGCGTGGAGCGTTTCTTCCAGTTTCTCGGCGTTGATGATGGTAGTGAAGAAAGGTTATTGCAGCACTTGGATGCTGTTGGAGTATTTACAGTCAGAGTTTAATGAATAACCTGTTTTATGTTTATGAATAGAGAATGCCAGAGTATAAAATCACCCAGATTGGAGTGTTAGTTGGGCAGTGACTTAATTGCATTTTTAATTATTAGTCATAGGAAAATCCTGGGTATATTGCAGGTAGGCTGCCTGCATCAGGTGGTATCAGAGCCAGGTTGCAGCTCTTTTTGAAGGTTCAAGTGTTTTTGTTAATTGCATATGATGATTTTTGGGACTGATGAATATTGATTTACAGGAAGAGCGAAGAAATCTCAGCGGGAGGAAGGAGAAGTGAATGTGGCAGAACCTAAAGATTCAACAGAGGTTGAAAAAAGTTGCAGATGAGGGAAGCCTATATGAGCAGTGGAGGATGCTCAAAAGGTTCCACCAGAGGAACTATGATTACCAGAAGATCAGATCCGGAGGAAAGGATTGGTGAGGTAAGTGGTAGCAAGAGAGTTTGCTGTGGCAGAGGCTTCATGCAACGCATAGCTAAAGAACTTATCGTGATGGAGAAGGCTACTAAAAGTCATAAAGGAGACAAACGAAGAGGTTCAGAGAAATGCCACACAGATGAGGTGACTGGTGGAGTTCGAGAAAGAGAGATTGCAGAAATAAAGGCACAGTTACAGGTACTGGAAGAACGACTGCAGGAGCAGGAAAAGAAGCAAGGAAAATGGATCTTTCCACTGAAGGGAAAGAGAGTGATTTGGCGAAAATTGCATAGGAGGTTGAGGCAAATTCTCATTGCCTTGTTGAAAAAAGGACTTAGAGTTCTTGCGCCAGAGTTGGAGTTTGAAAATCCCACATGCAGATATGTTAAAAGGAAAGTGCTTAAGAAAGCAGTCAAGACTAAAAAGTCTTGTGGTTTTAAAGCTGATGAATTGTGTATGTTTGCAGGTGTTGAGGAGGATGTGCCATCTTATGAAATTGTTACAGCACAAGAGGAAGTTCTTGAGGAAGTGAATCAGTTTGAACCGCAGATAAGGGAGGTAACAATTGATACTGTTGAACATTTTGTGCAAACTGAGAGTTTACATGCAGGTGATGAGATGGTAATAACAGGAAGCTTGGATTGTGAAAGTATTGAAGATTGCACAGAAATCTTCTCAAAGAAGATGACAGGTTTATGGCAGGAGTTAAATGTTCTAGAGAAGATATTAGAAGTACATAGGATAAGAATTCAGAATATAAAGGCAGAAATGAATGAAGATAAAGAGGTTTATTTTTATGAACCAGAATACAGATGCATTCTCGAAGAAAATGATACTAAGGATAGACTGAGTAATCAGTACACTGAAATGCTGGCAGAGGGAAATAAGGCACTGAAGCCTTATGATTTTTATTCTAACAAGTGTTATGTGAATGCAGGTATTGGTGCAGAACATTTGACTTAGTTATGGAGAGAAGAGGTTTTCTGTTCCAAAAGACAAGAGGGAATGGATGATTGGGTGGTAGTCAGAACAGAAACAAGCATAGAAGTAAGAAATCAACAGTCTGAACACTTATTAGACAAAGAAATTGATTTAATCAGAAGAATCATGTTGAAAGGGTCTCAAAGGAAGACATCAGCAAGGAAGAAAAGCAACAGAGGCAGCAGTAAAAGAAAGACGGCGGAAGATTGTGAAAGTGTAGCGAGTGGAGCAAAGCAGCATAAAGTGTGGAGACCTGGAGAACAGCAACAGACAAAAGCAGCGGCAAATGGAAACTTGCAGCACAAAGTATGGGATCGAGGCACATGATCAGGAGATCATGATTAATTTTAAGGTTGGGTGTATGATGCAGGAGCATTAAGCCTGTTTTCATTTGTAAATCTGGAATAAAGAGGGGGTGTGATAATTTTAGTATTTTGTTGTTTGGGATAGGATTGCTATGTTTTTTCCAGTTAAATTAGGATAAGAATGGAGAAAAGCTTCAAGATTTAAATCACTGTGTAAAAAAAAGAAAAAGCCTACTTTTTCTAAGCCTGATCTATTCCTATGCATGTATCCATTATTATTATAAATAAAGCAGCAGCTGAACTCTCATCTCATCTGAGGGAGAGAGAGGAGCATGCCAGAATTATCATAATGAAACTTTCTCTCAGCACTCACGAAAACAATGAATGATGTCTTGTTATTATTGTTAATATGGTGCGCGTAATCAATAGTTTATTGGGTCTGTGTATTAAGCGCTGAATGGTTAGTTGTATATGTCATGAAAATGACAGCTCCCTTGCCAGGGACCATTGCTTGAATGACGATATTCTGCCTTTACATATGTCTTCTTCTTCTTTTCTGTTCAATATCATATAGCAGAGCAAGTGTTGGGCGAATTAGTGTAGAAATCGCTGGCACAAAATTCCGTGACTTCATATGGACGCAAACGTGTGTAATTGACAGATATAATCTGTGTATTAATGTTTGTCAGCGTTGTTGAATTGATGTAATAACATAACCTGTGTGCAAGACGGCGTTGGGACGGTGATAGTATAGGTTCAAACCGGTGTGTAGTTCTTCTCTGCGTGTGGAGAGGGTTGCCGGTGGTGCAACAGACGTGATGAGCCAGCTGTATGTTAATACAAGATGCAATTATGAAGAACATGTTTAACGTCCCACAGTATTGTTCACCTGCATGTTTAATTGTTAGAAGTCGAACTGTTAAGAATATGCCTGCATATTAAACCTGTAGGCACACCGAATTATGCTGAACGATCTATGAATTATGCACGGGTTTTAACTTATTTGGCTAGAACCCTGGTTCGTGGGACAATGTTATAGTAGAAACCAGCGCTCTATCGAGCATAACCTGTGGAGAATCCGTGTATGAGCCGTTGAACGACATAATACAATTGCAGTGTGCCGGTGGTATGGTTTGCGCGTAAGTCTTTTCTGATTAATTTGAAAAAAAGCTAGCGGTCAGGCATGTTACCAGGTTTGCATCATTTGGATGCATTGTATTTTGGATATATATTCAAATCAGAACTTTCTCAATTGAGCCTGTGCAACAACAATTAATCTTTTGTTTGCATGTGGACATTTTTTCTATATAATTGACTCTGCGTGGAGCATTTCTTCTAGTTTCTCGGCGTTGATGATGGTAGTGAAGAAAGGTTATTGCAGCACTTGGATGCTGTTGGAGTATTTACAATCAGAGTTTAATGAATAACCTGTTTTATGTTTATGAATGGAGAATGCCAGAGTATAAAATCGCCCAGATTGGAGTGTTAGTTGGGCAGTGACTTAATTGCATTTTTAATTATTAGTCATAGGAAAATCCTGGGTATATTGCAGGTAGGCTGCCTGCATCGAACCACAAACGAATATGGGAGAACTAAAAGGCTCAAACAACACTAAATATCGAATCTTCACAGTGTTTCTCACAACAACAGAAAATGTGGTTTTAAGGTAACCACAAACTCTAGAACTATCACACCAATTCCTCAAACAATTCCAAACATGGAAGTGCTCAATGAACTGTAATCTGACTTAGGCTCACTTGACATTTCCAACTCGATCATGTAGGAGACTATCAACCATTCCCCCCTTGTTAGATATAAAGTGAGAAGTACTCTTCATTACTGTGAGGTTGCTCATCATTCTGGAACATATTCTTCGATATGCCCTGTAAATATTGTTGGTTGTTTTGGTCCAATCCCAAGAATCAATTCATCTGAATTTTACCTTCTCTCTTGCAGTAAATTTCTTTCTAGTACATCTATTTGTATGATGATTTCGCTTTCCGCAATGCTCACACGGGTGAAGATCAAAACACTGATCTTTCACATGTCTAAGTCTGTTACAATGTTTGCATCTATTAGCTTGTTCTAGAACAACACCGTAAAAAAATCCAGTGCTTCAGAATTGTATCGGTTTAGAAAAACCTGGTATGTGAAAAGATACATCGAGAAGATCCTTTGTAACCCAAACCAGTTCTTTGTTTATTGTGTATAATCTCTTCCCATGGCCTTATGAAAGTTTTGGGAATTTCAGGCTTCTCATAAGAACTTTCAATTGCATTTCATTTTGTACATCTTTATAAAGGTCACTAAAGTGGTTATGATGGTTTCTCATCTTGAAAAATAGGCTCAAGAGTAGGCTGTTCAAGAGTAATTTCTCATCCTGCAGAAACATTACTCTGATTATTTCTGAGTCATGATCAAGCTCAAACACACTATTATTCTGAACAAGAATGCGTTCAAAATTCTTCTTTTGCAGTTCTTCTTGCTAAAATTGGGATTCTAGTTCCATAAATTAAATTTTGCTTTTCGTATTTTGCAAATATATTTGGATGTCAAAGAGCCCATCCTTGCTAACTTGGACATGTTATGAACACTGGATGACACTAAATTGCATAATAACTGCAAAAAATCATCGACTTTGTCCATGTTATTCAGTAATAAACTTTAAAAGTGGTGTCGGCTACCACTAAAAATGCACCCAAAACAAACAAATTTACGATGATTTAACCAGTTGTTGGTTGCCACCAAAAATGCACCCATTTAAAACATAAATTTAACTTTGAAACTTCAATTCAAACTTTGACTTTTCAACTTTAACAAATTTTGTGGTAAAAACACAAAAAAAATCTTCTAAAATTAACTTGTCAAGGATTTGAACTTGTGACCTTCAATGTTCCATTTAAGTATAGTGATAGTTGTTATAGTCCTCACTTCATCATAATATTGTGTGATAAGCGCTTTTCTAGTTGGGTAGAGAGGCTTGAGAGATTTTTTGGCTACCTTACTTTGATTTTCTTGCAGTAACGTTGCATTAACGCTACAATAAAAAAAAATGGTTTGCGTAGTGGCACAGTAGGTGAAAGTGTAGTGGCATGACATGTGTTGTAGTCTCCAGATATCATATTCAAGGGAATCACATTGTAGACCAGAATGGTTATTAGACGTCCAAGAATGGATTACAAGAATCGATAATTCTGCAACAAGTCGTGATATATGATGACAACTATATCATTCATGGCTTAAACAAAACTATGAAGTCTAGATTGAAGTTAAATAACATACCAAGTAGGGGAAGAGAAAAATAGAAGTCTGTGTGACATAATTTATTTTTCGGTGCTGGATATCTATTTTTATGGTATCAAAACATGTGCCTTTTCTCCCAATAATGCATTGTAAATCAGTTTAAAAGGTTAGTATGTTATCTTCACTTTCGATACTTGTGCAATTAAGCTTCTCTAAGTGTTATGGTAAGATAGTCTATAAGTTGCAAGCTATAAAATTGTTGAGTGCTCGAAAATGCTAGTATTGAGAATATTTGTACTAACTATTGTGTTGAAGCTCTTCTTGTTAGCATGAAATCCTAACGAAACCAAATAAACTGTATATTAAATGATTTGTCTGATTCCCTCATCAGGGAATCAATCCGTAAACCTTTTCCCAACTACAAATATGGATTGATGACTATGGTCTACCAAGCGCACTTGTGTCTCAACTAGACATACATTCTCTCTGGCCACAAAACTAGTGGCACATCTCAATTAAGAGGTGGATGAATAACCCGCTATGATACAATTGTAAGACAATCCAACTAGAAACAAAATAAACTATATATTAAATGATCTCAAAGAATTATGCACATGTTTTACATATACATACATATAGGAAACAATTGAATTAATTTCCATGAGTTCTTGGACTCCAATAACTACACAAACTCACCCAAGGATAATCCCGGGTATTAGCTATGTAACAACATTAAATACCTAATAATAGGCATGTTCTGAGTCGCTAAAAACTATATGGTTTATTAGTCATAAATTTAAAACTATAAAATATGAAATGCTTATGAACTTGGTGAAACATCCTTTTCAATTATCTAAGGAAGGTGCACCTCATAGAGGTAGAAAATGTTATGTTGAGCAAGAAAAATATCTAACATAAGAGAGAGGCTCGATTACAATTTATGTTATTTGAGATACTTGAATCCAATTGAACATTTAAAATGGAAAATGATTAATTGGAATCAACAAAACACTACTCTACAAACTATTAAGAGATAAATTTTAATTCATCAAACATGATTTGTTGAGATATACTAAAACACTATTCAAACTCTAACTTATAAAGAAGTGAAGAAAAAGAGGGTTGTATTCTATACGATCACTCTGTATATGCTAAACTATAAATTTAGAAATGGATTTTAAATGTAGAATTACAAATTACTCTATGTTGATTGAAAAGAACGAGAATGAAATTGTACTAGGTTAATAAAGCAATACGACGCTAATCTAACATGTTCATGAAAAGGATCAGTCTCTTAGGATGCATATTCTTAGCACAAAAATTCCATTAAGTCCATGGTTCTGATTATTCCCTATATAAGAAAGATGGAGCCATGTTAACAATTATTTTGACTAACTTCAAACTCAATTAAATATATATAATCTATGCTCCTTGAAATGAATATGTGCCCCTCCATAATAGGTAGTATACAAATCTCACAAAATAGAAGATGGAAAATTTGACCTTATATTAGAAAAATGAATCTAATATAATTTGGTGAAGGAAAATCGATGCTTAAGAGGTAGTCCAAGAAACAAACAATATTCTCCTATATAATACTTGGCCAGGAAATAATTCCTATGTATTAACAATAAAGGAAAATTAGTTCTTACAAAATATTATTCTCGTGTAATTTCCTAGTCATTTATTAATGAATAGAGGTATATATATAGTATTACAAAAGTCTCTCTCTCTCTTTAGCGACCTCTTTCATTATTAGACTTAAATGTTCCTTTGTACATCCCCTCTCTTTGCTAGACATCCTAACCTCCTCTTTCTTTCTCTTATCCCTTTCTCTTTCTCAAGTTGATGATTCAAGTTCATTATCATTTGAATTTCTTTCTTATCTAGTGTGATGTTTGAGATTTTTTTTCTTTTCGAACCTATTCAATAGAAAATGTTATATTTTGAACTCAACATGGAATTTTATAGTTAGCGAGGGACCTAAGATAGAAAATATAAGGGATATGCAATAGAAAGTTCTAAACTTTTATATATTTTTCTACTCAAAAAGTATGTTTCATTAGTGATGGTTTCTTAGAAATCCCTAAGGCTTGGGGAATATAACTATCACTCCTTCCATGGTTGACTCAATGAGAAGATTGATTATTGAATGCGTGTATCTTTCACTATGAATTATGTGTTCATATCATAAATAGTGAACCTTTTCTTAATGCACACGATTTTTCTTAAGTACTAGAGAAATTTTTTTGTCACACCTCTTCTTTTAAGCACGAGGGTGCAACTTCTATCTTAAGTTGAGGTGGTAATCTCCCATATCTTACTTGAGCTTTTAATTCTTCCATTTTATTCTTATCTTTCCAATTAGCATCACAATGATTTAAGCTTATTCTTAGGCATACTGATAGAAACATTTGGTTGAATTTGACCTATCTATAATGGCCTCGAAGCTTGGGGGAAAACAATATGGATGTAGTCAAGGTGGCATTATTGATGGGTAAGCTTTCAACTACTTGTGAACTTTGAAATGAGATGAAATGAAATATTGAGGAAGATTTATATGTTCTAGATACTTCTTTATGAGTAAGTTATCACTTGAATCCTGTAATATCTATATATAATTCCATAATTTCTTTACCTAAGAAGATAAAATATTTGACCCTCTTAACTGATTTGAATCGTTTGTTGTGATTGGTAGACAAGTTTGATTACATGATTTCCCATATCTATAGATGTGATGATTATGGTCACCACATCCCTTGCGTATTTATGAATTTGTTGATGCCTCAACGAATCACCTTATGCATCGAAGATGTCCGAGATGAATGTGGATTGGGTTGTGCCATGCCATCATCATAACTTGTTGTCCCTTGGTTACCTAATCAAGGCAAGGCCTGCAATGCTTTCTGGTGAAAAATTCTAGGAAATATTAAACCATAGATATGGAATGTAATCATGTCGCATGAGATCATGAGATGGAGGTGGGTGTCACATTATTGACATGTTAGAGGGTACAAGAGAAGTCACAACACCATGTTCTAGGGAAATGCAATGGAGTTATCAAGGCATTTGATAAGTGCATGAAAAATAGGAGTGTTTGTTCTCCAAAAGTGTTGACCATAGAGGTACAAAACTAGTGGGAACTTAGGGATTTAACTATTAAGAAAACACTCCAAGTCCCATAGTAAATTCTTCATTGAACCTACACATGCAAGGCCAATAGGGTAATGGGGATGAAAGGATTTTGGTTCATCAACATGAAATGATACATGGGGATAGAGAAGCGCATGAAAACACATTACATATTAAAAACATATGTGAACAAAAAAAAATAGATAGGATATAGATATTATAGATATACGAATATCACATTACTTTTTAACTACAAATAATCAAATGTTTCTAGCAATACACATCAATGACAATCCTAACTCAAGAATGTTAGCATCACTGAATAATAATTAATAGAGGAAAAATTATAAAATCCATTGACCCTAACCCTATACGTGGGTCTATATCAAGGAATAATAAAAATGGCTTGTGAAAGGTTTAAACATATTGAATGAGAAGCATTGAAATGGGAGGGATACCATTTTGAATCAATAGATGCCTTCACAACCCTCTCAACCGAATTATTGTGAACCTTCTTCCCTCTATATTTATCTCTTTGTGTATAATATTTCCAAAAATATTATCATGTAATCCTTCGGAAACTTTGAGATGCTTTACCAAGAATGTTTTTCAATGTTTATCTTAGAACTTTCCCATCTCACTTTTTTCTGTGATGTAGTTGCAATTAGATTTCATGTAATAAACATAATCTTTGTAGGGCTTCCATGATTCGTCAAGCACGAGAAGGAGTGTATCATCTATTCCTCATTAAGATTGAGATCAACATAATTTAGTATCATCTAACTATATGTATCACCATCGAAATTAAGCGACAAAACTGTGGTGAAAAGAGAAGTCAACCACCGTTAATGTAGGATATTTTGTACATTAGAATGGAATCATATGACGACAATCTCTTAAGATATCTCTATAATGATTCTCCATCCATGGAATTAGTTTATATTTATGTTTTATTTCAATCACCAAGATCCATGGAAATAGTGTAGATTAGTTATGGTCGATCTCTTTGTTGTACTAAATGAAAATCCTTATGAGAAACAATGTAGAGAAAGAAAATATATATAGAGAGATAGAGGGAGGGGGTATGTGTAGACTAGAAAAGGTAGTAGTAAGGAGAGCAAAAACGTAGAAGTTTATAGTATCAATTAAAGAGAATAACGAAAATTTATGTTGATCATAAATTAATTTTGTTACATTAAGTTTAACTCGCACTCTGAGAAACAAAATCGTGAATATATCTGAAGCATAACCTAATTGCGAGTTAGAGAATTATAGTTTCCTCCATAGTGTATTCTCAACCAACAAGGCCCCTTGGCTTGTAAAGGTGATGCAGTTGTATCTAATCTACGATAACATATTCACAAAGGGAGTTATTTTATTAAATTAGAGTTTAGTTATTTAATGTATTTTTTTATAGTTTTAAGAGAATGAGAATTATTGTAAATAAGAGAAGGTTAGATAGTATTTTGGAAGAGTTGAGAGATTGGAAGGTTAGTTAACTATTATCTACACATAAAGTATTAGATGGGAGTTTTTATGGATCTAAATCTTATTTCAGTTCAGATCCACTTGCATAAATGTAAGTGAGCCCATGAGCTATGAAAGTGAGTCAGAGTAAGTAATGAGAGGCCAATAATTATGCTAATAGTTCTTCTATAAATATTTTATTTATTAATGAATTATCTGTGAGATTTAGTGTGCATATGTATAGTGTGGATTTTAGTTGTTTTATGGTGTGCATCCTAAATTTTAATTTGCAGGCCCCTACGTCATTTTTTGTATCAGAGCCTCCCCAGAAAATTGGTGAAGCTTGCAAGGAGCGTATTACTTAAGTGAGTGTAGAGTTCGATATGGAGTATGTAGAACAGTTGAAGAGCAGGATTGGAAGATCTGCATGGAGCTGTATGTATTGTTGGTGAAATTAACGACGGTCATGAGCTAGTGAAAGACCTGAGTCTCCAAGATCGAGCCTGTCGCAGTGGTCGATTGGAGAAGTTATTGTTATGTTAATGGAGAAGCAAACCTCGACTGGGCAGTAGTTTGTGAAGTGGATTGGGTATTAACTCGAGGTAGAAGAACTGACAATGTTCATTAATTTGCTGAGGCCTTTTTGTGGATTGTTGTTTTGATATGGTCATTAGCTTAATTCCATGGAGTAGAAAATTGGGAAAGTTTGTGTGAAGGATTGCCCTGTGATGAATTACGGCCAATGTGTGGACATTGCTTTATTATCAAGCCGCGTGGAGAAACTATCAAATTGATGCAGTAACAATTGCGGATGGATTGTGTGGAATGAATTCAGATCAACGGCATTTAGATGAACACACGTTACAAGGCGAATTTGATTATGCAGTGGAAACTTCGAGTTGGTCAAGGATCTCGATTCGAAGTATCAGATCCATAAATTCATTATTAATAAACATAGTTTTAATTGTGGATAACAACAAAGAAAACAATGGCATATAATACTAGGTGGTGGTTATTATTATGTTATCTTCTGTCTAAGTCACTGCTCTCCAAAGCCCATTTTTTTCCTTGGGACTCTTGAATTTGTAATTTCAATCGCGGAGCACGCAGCCGTACCAACGCCAAAACCACCGAAGAAAACCACAAACCGCCAGTAACCTCATCGGATCGCTTTTGGTTTGCAGATGGTTTCCGTACAAACGACTCAGATTTGGAGCTCACAGGTGGAGGTGGGGTGACATCACCCTCTCACATTTATCCGACGATAAATGTCGGTCAAAAATGCCTGCAACAAATAAATGCTACGTGGAGTAAGATCATTGACCATACCCTATGTTAATGAAATGTCATAGTCTTTAGGTATGGGCGTATTTACGGTATGTAATTTTTATTAATTGCATATGAATCGTATGATATATTGTTTTTGTATGAGAGTTGACTTCAGGTTTTGTATTTGCACACGGGGAGGAGAAGAACTGGGGTTCGTGGGAGCGAATAGAAAACAAAGGGAGAGCACTGCCGTGCGAACAAAAATTGAAACCAGAGCAAACTTGCATTTGAAATCCCTTTCACATGTGCTTGCAGTTTGTTGAATCGATTGTTGAATCGAATGGGAATGGAAGTTTTTTTTTATGTAATGTTAAAGGCCAGAATTTTGAAATGTAATGAGAAATTTCACACGAGTGAATGTGAAAGGTTTTTATTTTATAGCAGTAAACTCATGTAAGAAAATTGTTTTCACAGCAGTAAATGTGTAAATGTAAAAGCCCGTTTTTACAGCAGTAAATGTGAATGAAGATTTTACACAGCATTGTAAAAATCATTTGTAATAGAGGTAGAGTAATTTAGTTTTTGGTGAATCCCTCACAATAAGAGGAAGAAAGATGTATCAGAGTTTTTATTAATAAATATAAAGGTTTTATTGGTGTGAAAATCTCTGTTCTCAGAAATTTTATTTGCTTCCCTGTGCAAAAGATCCTGAGGAGGAAAAATAGAGCATTGACTCTGTGTTCAGTTAATGTTTGTTTTTGGGATTTTACGAGAAAAATCCCCAACAGTGGTATCAGAGGAGGCTTAGGCTCTTTGAAGGTGACAAAGAAGCTGAAGGGAGGAGTCTTTTGGTTGCAGCAGTCAGCTGTTTTAAAATATACAGTCAAGAAATTGCACCATAATTAAGGAAGCAAGGAATGGCGAGCACAAGCACTGGTATGAGTATGTTTAACACCCAGCTCCCACAGTTTAATGGGAAGAACTATGACTATTGGGCAATAACCATGAAAGCCCCATTTGCCTGTCAAGATTTATGGGAATTAGTTCAAGATGGTTATGAAGAACCAGCAGATGAAAATGAGTTTAATAGATTAACTCAGGGAAAGAAAGATCTGTTAAAGACCAATAGGGAGAAGGACTCAAAAGCCCTTGTATTTTTGTATCAAGCAGTGGACCAGAGTGTGTTTCCAAGGATAGCAGCAGCTAAGACATCCAAGGAAGCATAGAAAACCCTCAAGACAGCCTATCAAGGCATGGAGAAAGTGAAGACAGCAAAACTACAGTTGCTGAGGAGAGATTTTGAGAATCTGAACATGAAGGAGTCAGATAACATTGACTCATTCTTCACACATGTAATTGGTCTGATTACACAGATGAGGACACATGGAGAAACCATTGAAGAAAGGAGGATTGTGGAGAAAATATTGAGGGTCTTACCCTCAAAGTTTGATGCTATTGTCACCACCATTGAAGAGACAAAGGATCTCTCTAACTTTTTAGTTGATGAGCTACATGCATCACTGATAACACATGAGCAGAGATTGAGTAGGAGTGAAAACTCATCTCTAGAGCAAGCCTTTAAGACCCAGATGTCCTTTGGAAGAGGAGGTCAAGGCAGAGGAAACAAGAGAGGAATAGGCAGAAGCCAGAACAGAGGTGGAAGGAACAGTCCAGCAAATGCTCAAGGAAGAAGCAACAATCCAAATCAGAACCAAGGCCAAGGCAGCAGCCGACAAAGAGAACAACATCATGCTCAAGGACAAAGGTATGAAAAATCCAATGTCCAATGCTATTATTGTAAAAAATATGGGCATTATGCCAGTGAATGTAGGAAGAAGCAGCATGATATGAGTAATAGACAAAATGAAAATGTTACTAGAGAGAACATCAGCCAAACTAATGTGTTGTTAGCTTGTAACATGGCTGAAAAAAACAGTGAAGACATATGGTTTTTAGGCTCAGGTTGCAGCAACCATATGACAGGAAATATAGCTCTCTTTTCTGCCCTAGATAAAAATATGAAATCAGAAGTCACACTAGGAACTGATAGC